>MCJB01028802.1:62592-89591 GCA_002018475.1 Nicotiana obtusifolia | reverse complement strand
TATGAGGTTTTGGGGATATAAATACACCCTCTTAAACCTCATTTAAACACAACACATTATCCAAAGGGGGTGAATAGCTTTTTGAGGAATTTTGTCTAATTTTCGCAATCAAGATATACAATTGAAGTATAAGTGCGAAAATAAGATTGCAAAAATATAATTGCGGAAATATAAATAGAGAGCGTACACCCAGATGTATAGCGGTTCACTACAACGTGTAGCTAGTCCACTCCTCAAGATCGCACTTGAGTATTTCACTATCACTTGTTAAGCTTACGGGTGCTCAACAAACCGTTACAACACAAAACTTGATCACACAAGCTTTGCAACACAACCACGAACACTTGAATCCCACAAGCTTCGTGAATCAAGGAAGACACTCTTCCTAACAACAAGGGACAACTTTCCTCAAGTGTTTGACAACACAAATTTCACTAGAATTACAACTCTCTCAAGAGTAGATGAAGTGAAGAAAATTTTAGCTCAAGAACACAACTTTTGATCTTCAAGATATGGCTCAAAAATAGCTCAATTGAATATGAAAACTTGAAGCAATTAATCTCTTGATTTTGGATAATGTGTTGTGTTCAAATGAGGTTTAGGAGGGTGTATTTATAACCCCAAAACCTCATATGTCCGTTGGGGCACAAAACTAGCCGTTATTGGCTCCAACAGCTATAAGCCATCGATGGCTTATAGAGAAGCCATCGATGGCTTCTACTCTCTGGAAATCTGGAAATAATTCCAGTAGCCATAAGCCATCGATGGCTTATAGAGAAGCCATCGATGGCTTCTACTCTCTGGAATTTTTCCAGCAGCCATAACCCATAAGCCATCGATGGCTTATGGATGGCTTCTTCATTCTGGAAGTTTCCAGCCCGATTTTTGGTTCACAATTTTATTATTTTGTAAAACCATTGTTTTGAAAAATGTCTTAATGATTTTTGAAATAGTTTTTAAACTTGAGCCAAGTTCTTAAAAACTAACGAGGATCAAAAATAACATCAAGACTCAAAATCAAAATCTAAATCAAGACTAAAATACTACATCTTTTAGTCTTCACTCTTTTTGCTTCATTGACAGATTCCATGCATCAACTTCTATTATCTTGAGAGCTTGACTTGTAGACACAACAAAATCCAAGCAATCTTGGTAACTTGCTAATGATGGTTTGTCAATTATCAAAACTTACAACAAGACACAAAGTCATTAGTTAAGGTTTCATAAATAAGAATGCGAATACGTTTTTCCAACAACTTGTACTTTTCCTTTGTGGTTTGCTTTTATTATGAATAAAATCTTATAATTTACCCAAAAAAATGATAATTTGTATATGTATTTTTTTATATGGTATTTGATTATGTTTTTTTAATTCTAGCTCAGTATTTGTCTATGGAGTTTTTTTTTTTGTAATAAATTTGGTCCAGTATATTATACGGGAAGTCTTCTCTCTGAAGGCTTGTTGTCCAGTATTTTATACTGGATGATTATTATAATATACTTGAGTTGTGTTTGATTCCAGTAAATTATACGGGAAGTCTGCCATTTGTAGGCTTTCTGTCCAATATGTTATACTGGATGCATTATGTTTATACTAGAGTTGTGTTATTTTTTATTACTTTTTTTCAATGATTAATTGTATTTGTTTTTTTAATATGCTCTTTGATTATGTTTTTTCTTTATACCCATTATTGATTATGGAGTTTCATTGTTTCTAATAGTTCTATTCAAGTATACTATACGAGAATCTGTAGGCTTTGTTGTCTAGTATGTTATAGTGGATGAGTTCTGTTTATACTAGAGTTCTATTTATATATTGGATTCTGATCGTGTTTACAAATCTAATTTGTAATATACTCGTTTTCATGATTTTGTAGAAATGGAATCTTCAAGTAGTATATTGAAGGTGCCTATTCCTGAAACGTTCAAGTTTTCATCTTTAAATTTTATAAAATTTTGCTTATATTTTTATTTTAGGAGGGAGATAGATTTTATGAGTTTAAAGATTGATTTTCTGCTAATTGTTAGTGGAAAGATGATAGAAATTTTAAGCAAACTATTTCCTGCTTTTTGTCCAGAACTCAAATAGATATGTTGAAGAACGATGTATTTGGGAAATTTTTTGAGTTGGACGAAGTTAGTCACTTCGAGAAGTTGACTCATTGTATGTTGTTATTTCAACTTTTCTACAAGGATAAAAGAAAATTGATTTTTAAAGTTTCATGCATCCGATTATAGTTTTGTAGATGTTAAAGAGAACCATTTGAAGGAACGGTATTTCCCTGAAGTGAAAAGGGGTTTGAAAGTGGAGACTTTGTATCATTTTATGCAAAAGCGGTCTCAATTGCGTGATGGTACAACAGTTGATGTTTTTGTTGATGTCGAGGTCTGCGATGAAGATGCAATAAAGCTTGCTCAGATTTACCTATTAGAAGCCGTTCTATTGGGTAAATTTGAAAGTCGAAATATGAGCGATCGTTCATGAAAATCATTGACGATGAAAGCTTTGCGTTTCTTTTCGATGGGGCAGTTTCTGTTTTGATGAGCTTATTTATAGTTTGTCTCATCTTCTAACAACTGATTTAGTGAAAAAGAAATCAATGGCTTTTGAAATTATAATTTTCACTAATTACATAGTATGAAATAGAATTTACAGGGTAATACGATGATAATTACATGAACTACCACACTAAACATCCAATAGGAACCCTCAAAACTCGATGTCACAAGTGCATGAGCATCAACTAGGAAATATGATAAAATACAACATCCATCTAGAATACAAATTAGACAGGAGAATATAAATAACTCTGATGGAGACTCTATATGATGCGGAATCGTAAAGTGGGATCCAGCTCACCTAAGTCCCTGCAATAGCCGCGCCTCTGCGCCCACAAGACCATTAGACATATATGTACCTGCACAAAATGTTCAGCAAGTGTAGCATGATTACGCAAAAAAAGGTGTACCCAGTAAGTATCTAGTCTAACCTCGAAAAAGCAGTGACGAGGGGTCAACTTCGATACTTACTATGGGCTAACAATAAAATTTCGAAATTATAATTAAGCATGAGTTATGTAAATACAGCTAGAAACTCAATAACAAGAAATAAATGAACAATTCTTTCCCTGATAGTAAATCCCAAATTAATTTCCATTATTTAACAAATTAATCTCTCAAGCCAATAAAGAATATAAATTATAATTGGACTCCAAGAATTATTACGCACGAAAGGTCGTACGGCCTGATCCAACATACAAATATATAAAGTATGCACTGCCAATGGTCGAATGGCACGAACCATAGATGCATCTATCCCCTACCGAGGCATTCGGCCCGCTCCACGAGAAGATAAAATACTTTATAAACAATCGATTCAAGATTATTAAGGGGCTAATATTCAATGAAACACCAATTCTCATTAACGTTCAAGTGACCCGTCCAAAACTCAAGTAAACGAAATTTAACCTTGTACAATTCCTTCATCAAGTTTCAATATGATTTAAGCAATTAAATTAACAAGTAGGGTGCAACATTGCAAGTATAACATGATTTGGGTCCTAGACTTCCCGGACATAAGCATAATTTGTAGCTACGTACGGACTCTTGTCACCTTGTGCGTACGCAGCCCCCACAAATAGAAGCACTCATTAAAGTAATTCACATATGGAGTTAATTCTCTCTTACAAGGTTAAAAAAGAGATTTACGTTGCTCCGAAGTTTCATAACCAGCTCCAAAACTTTTCTAATAACTCAGACCGGCGGCCGTAGCTCCAAAACTAGTAAATAAATGTGAAATTCCATGAATATATACTCTAATACTCATAATAAATCAATTTATAACTGTTAGAATATAGGCACAACGCTAGAGGGGGGTGAATAGCGTTTTAAGGAATAATTGCAAATTTTCGCAAACAAAATATACAATTGAAAATGTAAGTGCGAAAATAAGATTGCAAGAATTAAATTGCGGAATGTAAATAGAAAGCGTACACCCGATATATAGTGGTTCACTACAACTTGTAGCTAGTCCACTCCTCAAGATCACACTTGAGTATTTCACTATCTCTGTCAAGCTTACGGGTGCTCAACAAACCGTTACAACAATCACGAACACTTGAATCCCACAAGCTTCGTGAAACAACAAGGAAGACACTCTTCCTTACAACAACAAGGAACAACTTCCCTTAAGTGTTTGACAATACAAATTTCACTCAAAGTATAACTCTCACAAGAGTAGATGAAGTGAAGAAAATATAAGCTCAAGAACACAACTTATAGCTTCAAGAAATGGCTCAAAAATAGCTCAAAAGAGTATGAAAACTTGAAGCAATTTATCTCTTGATTTTGGATAATGTGTTGTGTTAAAATGAGGCTTAAGAGGGTGTATTTATAACCCCAAAACCTCACAAATCCGTTAGACCCAAAAACTAGCCGTTTTTGGCTCCAACAGCTCTTCGCCATCGATGGTGCCATCGATGGTGGCTCAACAGCCATAAGCCATCGATGTCGCCATCGATGTCGCCATTGATGTCGCCATAGATGTCGCCATTGATGTCGCCATAGATGGTGCCAATGTTCTGGAATTTTTCCAGCTCAATTTTGGTTCACAATTTTATTGTTTTGTAAAACCAATATTTTGTAAAATGTCTTAAGTTATTTTTGAAAGAGTTTTTAGACTTGAGCCAAGTTCTTAAAAACTATAGAAGATCAAAAATACTATAAGACTCAAAATCAAAATACGTATATTAGTCTTCAATCTTTTTGCTTCATCGACATGTTCCATTCATCAACTTCTATTATCTTGAAAGCTCGACTTGTAGTCACAACAAAATCCAAGCAATCTTGGTAACTCGTTAATGATGGTTTGTCAATTATCAAAACCTACAACAAGACACAAAGTCATTAGTTAAGGTTTCATAAATAAGAATGCGAATACGTTTTTCCATCAATAACAATTTCTAACTCCACTCAAAAAATTGATAAAGCCACCATCAGGCCCACATGCCCGGATTCCGAAAATTTTCGAAGATAATCATTACCCATAATACTACGAACTCAAATATATGATTTATTCCCAATTTCATGCCTTAATTCGTGGTCAAAATCCAACAATACCAATTTCTACGTTTTCTCAGTGCTAGTGACAGCATAAAGTACTGATAATTAAATTACATTTACATATTATACAATCAAGCACAGAATAAATATTATTCATATAAAATTTATAATAATATATAACAATATAGATATTATTATTTACGATTTGAATTACAAACGAGAAGAATTGGAGATTAACGATTGAGAAGAATAAGAAGATTGAACCAGAAAATTTGAAGAATTAGAACAATAATCGTGAGTGCTCATTTGAATCTGTAGATTGACGAGCTCACTTGAATCTGTAGATTGACGCTACAAGATTCTGCTGAAACAGAGAATGGGGTCATGTCGCATAAATTTAATAAATAGAGTAGGAGTATTTTTGTCAACAAATTGTTTCCGTGCTTATTTACTGGCTAAATATAGTTGACTTTCGACTTTGTGGCTACATTTAATTGACCAGTCGTCAAAATGGCTAGTTATAAACAGTAGTAGAATAACAACTACACTGTAATCGCAAACAAGATGAGATCGGCTATATTAAACCTAACTTCTTTCATGTAAGTTCAACATATGTAGTATCCCAGCTTTTTAAAGGCAGTATCTTTGGTTAAACGATCTTGAAAAACACAAGACAACAAAACGTTATTCCGCATTGCTAAATCAACCTTGTTGACTACTGGGATATTTTACAGACCAGTTATATCCCCGCTAGCAGGAAGAATGGATAACAAATGAAGAGAATTCAGAAATAATATCTTAAAAGTCATATCTTAAAGAGGATTGCATAAGCCAGGATAAAACTTCCTCTTTAATATAAATAAATAGCATCAGTCTAACAACAGGAGGATTTCTGTACAGTCAAAGAAAGTTGCTCCAGCATTAATTTGACTATCCCTAGGCATCCACTTCCCTGCATTGGAGATCTGATTCTCCGTGTTCGACAACCCAGTAAGCTTGAAGCAGATATAGTTGAACATCAAATTTTCAGTGAACTTATTCATCATCAGATGTATCTGCATCAGCTGGCATCCTCACGTCGTCTGCAACAGTTGTGTCCTGCATGAACATCAGAATGACATTGATCATTAGCAAAGAGGGAGACTGAGGTTATATCTCGGTAAATGCAGAATTTTAGTAATTTATCCTTACCGCATTCTTATCCCAGTCTTTTAACTTGGGGTTAGTCAGCATGTAATTATCACGTAGAGGAGCCCATGAGGGACCTTCATCATTCGAAGAATTGGATGCACCGGCCTGCATGAAATTAAGCTACACAATAAGAAAAGGCAAGCATTGTATGACTGGGCTGCATGGTTGAATCTTGAAAATGTTCTTTTTTCTTTGATTTTATTTTTTGTTTGGATAAGCACTTGAAAAACATCAACTTCCCCATGTTCAAGTTGTTTCTTCCTTCCTTTCGCAAAATAGTTCAGTTTCCTACTATGAAATAATTGTTTCTGTAGAAGCACCACTAACAAATCACATAAGCCCATGTCTTGTTTCCTATATATGAACTCTCAACTATGAAGCAAATTTAACAAGGGAAAAATGAAAAAGAGAAAAAACAACCAGAGGCACCAAGAAAATTCTCTCTTTTCTGATATGACAACATGGCTTGTCTCCTTCCCACCCGACTCCAAAAAAAAAAAGCAGTAGCCCAAGACAAGATACTAAATGAAAAGATGTAACAAAATAATTAAAGAAATTTTCCAAAATGATCATAATGCTTAGCTGAGAGAGAGAGAGAGGGAGGGGAGGGGGGGGGGTTTGACCTTTGACCCAGCCGCAGCTGTTTGTGATGGTGTCTTGCCCAATTCAGAGAAAAAGACTTCTCTTCGGCGCTTCTTTATTACTACACATCAGAAAAAAGAAGTTACTGTACTGGATGCAAAATAAAGTTCTTAAGGTTAATCTTTTACAAATTGAATTATCAATAATTTTTTACCCATTGCAATTATAAAGATATAAACGGCAGTTCCCCATAATTAACAAAAGTATTTACCTTATCAGGAAAAAAAACATTTACCTTATCAAAAGAAAAAATAAGGCAGTTGATTCCATTACAAGCTTCTTACTTCTATCACGCAAACTGTAAAACAGGATGTGCAGAGTACCATCGATACTAACAGCATATGATAAACTGACTGACACTGGGATAACATCGGTATTTAGGGCATTACTCTATGTTTTTCCCATAGTTTTAAATTACAAATGAGAATTTGTAGCCGGCTATATACCTTATTGCACAAAAAAGAGATAATATTCTTGATGGTTATGTTTCATTAGTGCATGTGAAAAACAAAAGAAAGTAAGACCGAAAATTTGAATAAATGCGAGGTACAAATTTCAACATTCTATCTTTATTATCATGGCCAGATAGTGAAGGAAAATTTAATTTCGCTAAGCTAGTATTTGTTCTTTTCCTATCTGCTCTGTAGTTTAAACGCCTTTTCACAAAGTACTATAAACACTCTTCAACTGCGTGAAAACCAAAACAAGTTGATCGCTATTGTTCATATATATAACTCAACACAGTCCGGCACGTGTAATCTGATTATAGGATTCACACGTAGACTTACGAGTGTGAGACTGGGCTTGTCAAAAATCAGTTCAGATGCCCGGTGAAAGAATATTCCAACCTAAACCTTAACGTAATAGGTGGAGTGACCCAAGACATTTATAGACTTCTTTGAATGCACCTATATAGGGAATCTGGGACTTAGTGTAACTCAGCGAAAGCAACAACAACCCCTTATGATCTCACAATGCAAGTTATTTCACTTGGAAACGAGAATTAGAAAGATCCTACTCAAGAGCAGCATGAGCACTGACAGAAGGAATTTGATATCGAACACTGAATACCATACTATAATTTTTTCAATAAAATCTCCAAGTTTTGCACTAAGATCAGATTACCAGTCCAACCTGCAGGATTCTGTGATTGGAAGAAGAAAACGCCATTCATAGCCTTGGGGATTATCCTTATGTCAAACATGGTTAATGAAAATACAACTAACCGACTTAGCAAGGACAATTTTAAACTTCTCTAATAGAGGAAGATGGAGAGGAAGATTAGAGATCAGAGCACACAAAGACAAATCAAATCCGTCTGAAGAATTACCAGCAAAGGAACAATTGCAACCATTCAAAAACTAAAGAACCAATCATATGGTCAATGCGTCGATATTCTGTCCCTACCTTTCTCATCTTTTGACCTAGAGGGATTTAAGCCTTTTTGAGCATGTTGTGCTTTGTTAACCTGTATCACATAAGCAGTTAAATTTGAGCTAGTTGAAAGTAGCATAAAACTTTTTATAGAGCAGAAGTATCAACTTCGAAATGTGTACTGCAACTTACAGCATTGAATAACTTGACCACTGATAGTCCCACAATGCCCATACAAAAATAAAGAACCAAGTTAGTTAGAAGGTTTGATCGAGAGCTTATTAATGCATTTGTAACTATATTATAAATTCCAAGAAAAAGATAAAGTTGAGTACCTCCCTTTGTTGCAACTCCTATTAGAAACTTTTCATGGGAGTCCAAATAATTTGCAGGTTTCACATGTCCCTTTTCTCCTATCTTTTGTACAGACATCAAAGTTAAGAATATGACCATTAATACATTGAACATGGGAGATTAAGTTACTCAAAATACTTAACAATCAAACGAAACTAGATATACATACCAAGTGTTTCTCCTTTTTTGCTTCCCCCTTAACCTTTCGTTCTACTTCTTCTTCAGCAAGCTTCTCAGCAACAAGCTTCTTGTGTGCTGATAAGACGGGGCCCTGCAGGTTATTTACTATTAGTTTCTCCAAGCAATTCCTATCCTCAGTTTGTATGAGCTTCAAATGCTTTTAAGTTTTAACCTATGAGTTCATCAGCATCCGGCTTATTTTCTAGTAATCAACAACAACAACAGCCTAGTGGAATCCCACAAGGGGACTGGAGAGGGTAGTCCGCGGTAGAGAGGCTGTTTCTGATAGAGTTATTTTCTAGTAATCGAATTATTGTATTAAAAGGCGTAGAAAAAGTCTTTTTCACTGGAAACAAAATGTTTTTTTTCCAGCAAAGTTGTTTTGTTTCCTCTTCCAAACACGTCCGGTTTTGTCCCTCGACCAAATCCGAACACTCACAAAAAAGTAGTTCCCCTAAAACCACATCCAAACACTCATAAAGTAAAAACAAACCAAAAGATTTTAGTTTGAGGCCTGAAACTTAAAAAAGCATAAGAACATGATGCACACTAATTATATTATCCTTCGAAATGTGAAATTATAACAAGGAATATCAACAAAAAACTTATGGAGAAAGCAAGTTGCTCACCAATATATCATCAGAAGCTGATTTCTTCAATATCTTCTTGAATGCCAGTTTGAACGCTCTACAACCATCTATAAACCTAGTAATCCCCGGCTGAATTTCCCCATCTTCGTCTTCGGATACTTCAATTTCCTCATTACCATCCTCTCCTCCATCATCCTCATCCAACCATTCCTCTTCAAAATCATCCTCTTTTTTACCATATGAGGCGCGTTTATCTCGATTTACAGGGGCACGCTCCCGAATATCAACATCAATATCATCATCATCATTATCATTCTCATTCTCATCATCTTCATTATCAGAGTTATAATCTCTTGCTCTCTTCTCAAAAAGCTTCTTCATTCTCTTGTCTACTTTTACCCTTTTTTCGTTAAATGGTACACCCTTTTGCTTCTTCTTTGCCTTACCCCCTTTCTTATTGTGCCCCATATTTTTTCTTTTCCTTGCTAACATTTTTCCAGCTTCTCTAACTGACTGCAATTCTTCCGCCATAATTTTCAATCTTACTAAGCTGCAGAATCAGATAATCGGTCAATCTTAAGCACACCAAGGGCGGCTCTAGGGTAAGGCAGGCAAAACCCTTGCCTTAAGCCCCAAATATTTAAGGCCCCAAAAATATAGTATAATTTATAATTATATATTAGTTAATAAAAAATTTCAAATTTTACATTTTTTTTAATTTGGTAGAGATAGGTTTGAATGAGCTACTTCCTCCTTTTTTTGTTCTTTTACATATATTAAGAAATTCATCTTTAAATATTAATTAATTATGAAAATTAATTATGTTGACATTTACTATCTCTTCATATTTCAAATTTTATTTCAAAAAATTTAAAAAATTATCCAAAAAGTATTTAATCTACTTAAAAGTCATACTATAACTCTAAGAAATTTAACGTACAAAATTGTTACAAACAAAAGACACGAAAAAATTTTATAAATTAAACTAATTTATACAAATTATTAAAGAAAAAGATATTTTACGACAAACTAAAGTGTTGAATATAACACAAATTAACAATTTCAATATAAACTAAACTAAAATAAATTAAAAGATCACAAATAATTTCGATAAAGCACCGGAACAAAAATTCACTTTGTAGTAAGGATTACATTTTTTTGAAGTAAAATGAGGAGTTTAATAAGAATATCTTTTATTAGATTTAAATAAAGAAAAGAAATTATAAAGAGAAGTAAACAAATAGGAAACCCGCAAGGCCTAACAATAATAACCAAATAAAATATACGTTTAGGTAAAAGGTCATAAGAATACACTGCTTCAGTAGAGAAGCGAACTTGCGAACCAGGCCTTACTTTGAAGCTCGAAATCACTTGCCACTGCTCCACAACCTTTGTTAGTGCTAAGTTGGTTCATGTATTATGTTATTTATCATTTATAATTTTTTGATAAAATTTTAAGGTAAAAATTATTAATTTTTATAATGAAGTAGGTTCAACTGAATTCTCTTCGTACAAGGTGGATACGCCCCTGCGTGCACCTATCCGACACATCATGAGTATGTATTGCGCTCTCACATTAGGCCTTCTTAGAATTTTATTATTCTATGAATTTTATAAAAAAAAGTTCAAGGGTCTTTTGTTATATCTTAATTTTAACCACTAATTTCATTGAGAGCAGTGTTGCACGAACATGTTGTTCAACCAATTTCATTCGCATTTGTTAACTAAATAGCACATTCATTCTCTTTAGTGTTCTTGTCAATGCTGTTTTATCTTAATTGGAACTCTATAAAATTTAATTGAGAATGTCAATAATGGATGAGCGGCTCTAGAGGGAGGCTAGTAAAACCTTGATTTAGGCCCTCGAGATTTTGAGGTCCAAAAAATTTTTAATAGTGAATTTTATGATTTTATTTTAACTTAAGCAATATTAAAGTTTACTGAAAAATAAAAAGCATAAAAATTTTGTACAAAGGAAAGGATAAGAGATTGTCTATTATTTAACAGTAAAATATTTTAGAAACTTGAATTAAACTACTTATATTTTCATATTGGTAAATATAATTATTTACAACAATATCAAAGGAATTAAATTGTAAATACATGCCTAATCTTTTATTTATTCAAATTACCATTTACTAATATAAATAATATTATTACTGTATAAAGTTAAAGATTTTATATCATTTAAGAATGTTATATTATAACAACAAGCACAAAAAATGCTAATAATAGTTTTTTTGCATGTGTATGTGTGCATATATATATATATATATATATATATATATATATATTATGCCACTAATTTTATTGAGCCGCCCTTCAAGCACACACAAACACAATTAAACTATAAGAAAACATAACAATAACATATCTCTCTCTCTCTCTCCATATATATATATATATATATATATATATATATATATATATTACCAAAAATAAGAAATTTACCTGTGAAAAAAGTCACTTTGTGTGGGTACTGGATACAGGAGCTGAAAAGGTCCGCCCGTTAACAATTCGGGCTTGGACAGAAGTTTGAAATAATCAAACTTACTCCAAACTTTTGTTGGAATTGCATAGACCCCCCTAATATCCACCTTTTGCCGTCTAAAACTTCTGTTAAATACTTTTTAAAAAACACCAACCTAATCCTCTATTTACGGCATTGGAGCTCGACTGGCCCTTAAGAGGATCAAACCAGCCCACTTTTGTACCCAACGCATGATTGCTGTCCAGTTGATGGACTAGCCCAGTTAAAGCCCGTCATTTTCAAGGAAGAAGAATTAATCTAAGTAGTTGTCCATCTATCTATCCGCTTAAATTAAAAATAAGTAACGGATGAATAATATATATATAATTTAAATATTAAATTTTATAACCTTATTTAAAATGTATAATTTTAATATACCAACTACAACAACAACAATGAACTCAACGGCTATTTGTGTAAAGATTTCTCTAAGAAAAAGGATCCATTGAGCCGAAATCTGATTGTTGGCCCAAGATCAATTTGCAAGTACATATAGGATATTTCATGCGACACTCTTGACTTTTTGACCCCGTTTGCCCATATAGGTAGAACTTCAGTATAATATAAAACATCAATTTGATTTAAATTAGATAATTTTGGATAAACTTTTATTTTCATATTTTCACTTTGACCTTTTTAAAAGTATTCGAGAGGAGCATTCAAGAGGTGCATTTTTGTCATTTGCTTGTTTTATTCCCGAATTAGCTAATCAAAAAATTATTATCCCATGTTGAATGTGATCTAAGAATAAGCTACCTACTTTATGATTTTTTTTCCACACAGTTCTCATTAAATTTAGCAACCGCAATTTGTTAAATTGTAACAAATTGAGGACCAAAGTTTATTATTGTCAAACTTAAAGATCAAAACTACCTAATATATTTAAGGCACTATTTTGGAATTTAGACCTATGCAAACATAAGAGATCATATATATTAGAATTTTATGTATGGTGAAGACACGATAATGAATCTGAATAAAACGTGGCCATTTTTACTAATATTATTTATGAAATAGTATTAGTAAAAATAAAATTGGAATAAGCTAATATGCTCCTCCAAAATAAGATGTAACGGCCAATGCTAATATGCTCAATCCACTACCACTTGCATATGATATTCAAGCGGTAGAAGGCGTTACTTATCATTAGCGAAATAAGTTAGCGTTTGAACATAAATTTGATTGAAATTTTAAAAAGAATTTTTAAAGTTGTGTAAAAAATAATTTTTGAAAGTTGAAGTTGTGTTTGGACATGTATTTTATTTGAAGAAAAGTTGAAGTTTTGTGAGTGAAAGAAAAATTTTCACAAAAAAAATGCCTGAAACCAGTTTTTGGGAACTTCAAAATTTTAAATTTTTTTCTTCAAAATATGATCATATTTTATAAACAAATAATATTTCAATTTTTTTTTTTTTTAAAAAAGTTAAAATCTATAGCCAAACGAGAGCGAAATATGATGTTTTTAGCTAAATTTGCCTCGTGGTGGTGGGGGATTTAGCATTAATGAAATACATTTACATAGAAGTACGTACACAGCATCTTTGTTGGACAAATGGATAAAACATTATCTTATTGTACTACACTACTACTACTATATCCTATTTCCTGATTGGAACCACGGAAGAACAAAGAAATATATAACAGATGTGTGAAAAATGAGAAAAAGAATAATTCACTATAACAAATGTAATTTTTAACCACGAAATTATTAGCTACGTTAGAAAATACATTACTAATTATTCACTTTTTGTGATAAAGATTACATTTCGTAGTTAAATCCCTGAGTCATATACTTTTAGTAACGAAACACAAACTTCGTAGCAAAATCTACTAGGGTTTCCTACCAAAATCATGGGTTGGAGTCAATTATTGAAAAACATTAGCCACAAAAATAAATTATCAGTGACAAATTAATTTCGTCACTGATGCTGCAAATAATTTGTGACAAACCATCATTTGTCTAAAAAATAGTTAAAATTTGGATACAAAAACGATTTGTCACTAACAATACGTTGTTAAATAGTAACGAAATAAAATTTGTAGTTAAAATCGTAGAAACTTTTGACATAAATTTTATATTCATTTGTGACTTTAGTTTAGCTTTTGTCACTAATAATATACACAGTTAGTGATAATATATGTAGGCAATTTGTGATAAAATTATTTGTGTCAACTTTAATTAAAGTTTGGATAAGAGAAAAGTTCCGTCACTAAAAAATTGATTGGTAAATTAGTGACAAAATAGAATCTGTAGTTAGTAGGTACATATTTTTGCCATAAAATTTTGTATTTATTGTGACTTCAGTTTTTATCACTAATAAAATAAACAATTAGTAAATGGATCAAGAAACATTTTTTAAAAATAAAAATAAAAAATAAAAAATTCTCTAAAGATTACTCATTTTATTATTAAAACTATTATTGTTTGAGATGCAACAAAATTTCATATAAGTTGAAAAATGAATTTTGTTATTATAAAAATAAATAACAAATATATATTACAATTCCAACATTATGTGCTTTCACAAAGTTAAGAAATAATTCACAACAGTATTATTTTTCTTGAACCGAGGGACTATCAGAAACAATCTTTCTATTTTCTCAAGATTTGTAGGGTTCTGGTAAACACTATCATCCCAAGATCTCACTTGTAGAATTACACTAGATTTAGTGTTGTTCACAACACTATTATTCATCACCAAAAGAGATGAGAAATATTGTTTGAAACATGTATCCTTTAAAACATTGTGTGCTTCATAGACACATAATCTATTTGTATTTTTTAAATTATAATATTTTATTATATAAAAATTTCTTATTTTTTATTTTATTTTGCTTATTTATTGTTCTACTCTAAAGTATCATAAATTCACTTAGTTGGAAGATCATTTATCTTGATGCATGATTCTTATTATATAAGGGGTTTAAATATTTTTCACAAAAATATAGGGAATAAGGGAAAGTATAAGTGTTTGATACCGAAATACAAGGGGGAGTGACATCTCCTCGGGAATAAGATGTAACTCCTGGGGTCTCTTTTATAATAAACAAACCAAGTTTTTCGGAGGAACTTGTTATCCGAAGCTATCGAACAAGAAAACATCACTGAAATGTATATTTGTTATTGAGTCGTTATATTTGTATAAGATTTCATAGTATGAGTGTAAGTGTTTGATTAAAAATACAAGAGATATAGTTGCAACTGAGTCATATTACAAAGGTGTTTAATCTAATTTACCCTAAGGTTTAATAATTAAAAATTTTCTAAGATTATTTTCTAGATATATTTTTAAATTGAAAATGAAAAGAGGAAATTTCTTTGAAAATAAATGATAATTTCTTCTATTTTTCATAATGTCAGGTTCAACTAAACAGTCTAAGGAATTTCAAAAATAATCTAAGGAACTTTTGATTTATTTTTTTTGCAACCTTTTTTTGGAAAACATAATGTTTGATTTTCTTAAAATTAAAAGAATTTTAAAAGGGAATTACGTAAAAGTGTTATTATAAGGCTTCTTGCAAAATATACAGATTTCGGCCTTAGCGTATAATTTTGAATAGAATTTGAAAATTGTTTTTTTACTTTATGTATTGAAAATATAAGATTTCGGCCTTACCAATCTAAATTTCTTTTCGTCAAATAAATAGAAATGCTAGATAAGTAATAATAACTAGCATAATAAAGTGGACGAGATCTTGTTAAGATACCTAAATTTACGAAAATGAAACTGAAATCAATCCACACTGATATTCATAAAGATACCCATCATTGATTAAATGCTCATTCCCACAAATTAAAACAATAAAGTGATTTACATATTCACAACTCCCGGCTTCTCTCTCATGAAAAAGTGGCTCTGTTTCTTCTAAATTCTGCCACCATTAACGGTTTCACGAAAGATCTATAGGTTTGTCCTTCTCTTTTTATTTAAACTCGTTAATCTTTTATGTTTTTCTGTTGATGTTATGTCTTTGCCTATCTTTTTTCTCTGATAAACAAGGCTATGCCTTCACCAATATTGTATTGGGTTGGATGCAATCGAGTAAAGTTGGGTCCGAGTATAAGATGAGGCCGGGCTACCCCGGTCCGGAATCAACAAGTCGGTGGCCCGGGCCACCCCGGGTCCGAATTCGACAAGTTGGCCACACAGGCTGGAGCGGCCGAAATGGGATAACCGATGTGGTCAGCCATGGGAGGCCTCAAAACAAAGGATCGGCTTCGGGCCGTATATCTCGCCAATCCCGAATATCTCGCCAGGAGCAATTTCCTCAACTGTTATAGTCGTTACGCTATCATCGTGGGATATTCAATCCCGTAATTGATGGAATTTGCCTTGTAATCAGTCTTTTACTTTATTTAGGACTCTTTCATTTACCTATAAGAAGGGCATTGACCCCCATTGTAAGGCAGCACGACACATCTCAGAGAGAAAAACCATATAATTTTACTGTTATTCACAACTATCTCCATTGTTCATCAAGATACTTCCCTATTTCTCATAATTCATTATCAGTTGTTGGATACTTGTGGTTTGACTGTTCTCTTTTGCTTATTATATTTTAATCTTCTACGTTGTATTTTTATATATTAAATTAATTCACGGATCCTTAGCACCACGAACAAATTCAATTATTATCCGGTTTTAAGGGTAAACAAATATACGACTTTTTCAAGCCAAAACATGGGCGAGAGACTGAGCCAAGCAAGAAGAGATTCATGGGAAAAAGAAAAAGTAATTATGCAGTCAAGAAATATAGTCAAGAATCAAAAGATCTTAAAATAGGGTTGGTTAAAGCAAAAGCTGCAGCTCGACATTGGTATTTTTCTTTTAATTAAGAACTTGTGAATGTATTAAGTGTTAGTTTTAGTTGGAGATTTGAGACAAATCTTTGTAATATACAGTGTAAATTAAATGTCAAGTTTTTTGCTCCTCTACTCATGTTTTTGTGTATATATTTTTATCCTCATCTTTGTATTCCCATAATCCCAAATATTGTATCTAACCTTCTATGAGAAATAAAGATTTTGTATTTTTTAACAATTTTTTCGATAAACATTAAAAATTGCAAAAATGTGTTTATTCTTATAGAATATTCATTATTATTTATAAATTCTAAATATTAAAATAATCTATTTATCTAAAAATGGCAAATAGTACAAAAACCTATATAATCATCGCCAAATACCTTTCTGTCACAAATCGTTACAGTTTTCTAGACAAACAAATTTGTCTTTTATTCTATACATATAAGGACAAAAACATTTTTGTGTACAAATTATAATCTTTTTCTTAAAAATTGCATATCTTCAACGACAAAATCACATTTTTCAACTATAAATTAAATACCACTTTAGAGACAATTAGACTTGTCACTAATCAAGATAAAAATTAGTGACAAATTTATTTCATCGATATTAAGAATTTATTTAGTGATGAAAGTTATTTTTTACTACAAAAAAGTTGAACTTTTTCTGACAAACAAGTTCGTCATTATATTTGGGGACGAAATAACAAATTTGTCGCTAATATAACATCATTTAGCGAGGAACCGCTAAATCGTTCTTGTAAACTTTTAGTGACCCATTTATGGCTACAAAAAATTGACGAAAAAAATTTAATTGAAAAAGGTATTTAGTGACAAAATAAATCCTTTTAGTAACAAAACATTTATTGCTATAAATCAAATTTGTTGTAGTGATTTTCTATATGGACTATAAAAAGTGATAGAGACGTGACTGCATATGTAAAGTTAGTTGTGGTGCATGACAGAAGAGAAGCAATTTTTTCTCGTTACCACTTGGACAAAGAGGATGGTAAAACTAGAAGCAGAGACACAGGATTCGGCAGGGGTACTATAAAATTTATTATTAGTAATAAAAATTGGTATGAGTGTGTGTTTGACTATTTCTTAAAATATTTGCAAGTATTATGGAATTTTTATCAAAGTATTCGAATATTGATGACCCCTCTTCCTATAATATATGTGTGTCCGCCTGAAAGAGAGGGTGGCCTAGTGTGGGTTTTTTTGGGGAACGTGAGAGAATCGAATTTGATTTTTCGTTTTTACAACAAAAAAAAGGAGTAAGCTTCTTGTGGTCACCTTGGTGAAAGATAACATTATGTGAAAGTTCCTTTCATAAGTAGACGCGTGTTTGAGCTGTATGAATTTCAGGTCGAATTTCTAATCTATTCGTTTCAGCCTTAGAGGATTGAGCTTTTTGAGAGTACTTTTCGTTGGTCAACAACCAATCAAAGTACTTTATACTTCTTCACTACTTGTACAGGCTTGACAGTAACGTTCACGCACAGTTCCGTAAGAAGGGCGATAGACAAAAATGACTTTGTTGTATCTCATTCTCGTCTTTAATAGGGTCTGCTTTTTCTTTTTTAAAAAAATATGCCAATATAATCTTAACAAGATGTGAGGCTTTGCATCTGACATTCGATGGGCTTCTCTCTTCGGGAGCCCGCGCCCCGGTTGTGTCTTTGTATGAGAGTAGAACAAATGCCACGAGGTCCCCGATGCATGGCTTAAATGCCAAGGAATGGATGGTGACAAAATTGGCATCCTATTATTAATAGTCGAAGTTTTGACGAAATGAAGTTTTTTTCTTTACCAGTGTATGCTAACATAAGATATGTCACTTATCATTTTATTAGGTAATCAATTCATGTTTAATATGAGATTACACCTCATTGCTTTGTGAATAATATAACTAAGGTATAAGGTTTGGAACGTAACACACACTCCTGGAAGCTAATCTATAATACTATCATTCGTTGGCATTATTGGGAATAATTCCATCTATAATCTCCATTAATTTGTCAGATGTTGTTTACGTACTACTTTTTACTCAAAGAAAGGAAGAAAAAGTTCGGAAATATCATTGGTTTTAATTATTTCGAGAGGGAGAATAATTAAAATTAAATCATCACTGCTCAAACTTACGCCAAAGAATGACAAATTCGATTAAAGGCAAAAGTTGTCATATAAATCTGATCAAATAATTTACTCTTTGATTTTCAGAATGTATAGTGGTCGTCTAAAGACAGAATACGTGGAATTTAAAATGGGGATGGCCGAAAATTTGACGTAATCATTTCGCTTGTTATTGAAAAGTATAATATTCATAAAGGTGTAATAAATACTCTGCACCCGGTAACATTTATTAGGGAATATTCTACAACATTAAGAGTGACGTTCCGTTACAGAGAATTTGACATTTATGTTTACCGTTATATCTTCATCAATGACTCATCAATGACCCTCATAATTGACATTAAAGAAGGGCATGATCCTATAACCTCCTTCCTAGACATAGCTATAAATAGTGAGCTCAACTATCATTGTAGAGGACAAGAATTTTCTGGCTAAACTTATACTCTATTCTATACAAAGCTTTATACAATTTTACTTTCTTGCCTTTTGATCTCATCATCACTGTGCCCGGAAACACTGTCCTAGAATTGTCATCTCTGCTGTTTTCATCTATATTTCAAGGCTAAGTATTATACATTTCTTCAATTATGGTATTATTTCTGGATCAAATTAATTCACTTGTCTAGAAACCACATATAAATTCAATTGTACTGTTTTACGAGTAAACAGTTTGGCGCCCACCGTGGGTCCTAGACAGCCGTGCAATTAAATTGATCCTTGTCTTTTATACTAACATCTTTTGATTGCTTTGTCTTAGAAAAAATCACGAAAAATGGTAGATAACATTGTTAACGACACACGCAACCCTGAAATTTGAGGGGATCAACCTCATTTCGAGGATTCAATCAGTGACACCCGCAGTGAGGGGAATGACGCCGCGCCAGTGCATGATAAGCGGTACCCTCGATAGGTTCGGGAGACAACTCCCAATGATGCTGATGAGGAGCATGTACCGGATGCGGTGAGGGTCCTGCAAGAGCAACATGCAATCATTTTAGGCCATCTCACGCGTCAGGATCAGGTTATGACGAAACTGAAGCAACGCTATCAAGTGCTTCGAATAATGCAAACAGATGAGATCCAATTCCTCCCGTTGCTTCCACAGACCAAACAACGCAGAGAGTCGACAACAACACACCCAGGGGTGAAATTGGTTCCGGCAGGGCTGGGAGCAAATCCGGTCTCAACAACGAGAACGATCCATTCAAGGATGAACTTTTGCAGTTCATACGGGAAGTAAACGCCTGCATGGATCAAATCCCGGGCATGCCACCAGTGTTGAAAGGCCTGAACTCGAAGAAGTATATTCAATTATCGTACAAGCTGAGTGCGGCACCAGAACTAATCCTGAAGTGGTTCAAAATGCCCGAAATTCCAAAGCATGATGGAACTTCAGACCCACAGGAGCAGATTACAACCTACACAATGACGATGAAAAGAAATGATTTAGCTCCACAAGAAATTGAATCTATATTGCTAAAGAAATTTGGCGAAACTCTCACGAGGGGAACTCTAACGTGGTATTCATTATTACCTGAACATTCCATAGATTCCTTTGAGATGCTCGCGGACTCTTTCATTAAGGCTCATGCCGGGGCAAGAAAAGTGCAAGCTCCGAAGGCCGACATATTCAAAATCGCATAGGGAGCATCCAAATTATTATGAGAGTTTGTTACCCGATTCCAGAAAGAAAGAATGCTGCTCCCGGCTATCCTGGATGAATGGGCAGCCAAAACATTCACCAAAGGATTGAATCCAAGAAGTTCTGACGCTTCCCCGAAGTTGAAGGAGAGCCTGCTTGAGTTTCAAGAAATAACTTGGGAAGATGTTCAATACCGGTACGAGTCAAAGATAAAGATCAAAGATGATCAGGCCGGTTTTGCTTCATCGGCCAAAGGACGGGAGAAGAGCAGAGAAAAATCAAAGGATGACTACGGCGCAGATAGACGGACTTCGAGGGGCCTGTTTTTGCCCTACGAGCGAACCGAAGGCCGCGGCAGAAATTTTCGAGCAGCAAACAATTTCACCATTGACAGAGGGACCGATCGTGGTGAAAACAATAGACACTTCAAGACAAAGAAACGTCGGGGTCCGAGGATCTTCCTTACCCCAGGTTATCAGAATATAACTTCAACATCAGTGTAGTGGAACTGGTGTCAGCCATGAGAAACATTAAAGAGGCACGATTCCGAGACCTATGAGATCCGATTCCAGCCAAAGGGATCTCAACTTATAGTGCAAATACTACGGGACGAACGGTCACCGAACAAGGGACTGTCAACACCTCAGGAAAGAGGTGGCAACATTATTGAAGAATGGTCACCTCCGAGAATTCTTAATTAATCGAGCTAAGAACAATTATGGTCGCCACAGAGACAACGCGAAACCTTCGAATGCAGGAAAAGAAACACCACGCCAGACAATCAATATGATCTTCGGGGGGAATGAGATTAACGGGGTCACCTTTTCGGCAACAAAGAAGACGAAAGTATCAATAACTCATAGTAAAAGACTCCGGGAAGATAATATCACTTTCACGGAGGAGGACGCAGACGGATGATTGTTACCACACAACGACGCACTGGTAATTTCTTTAAATACGTTAGATTTTAAGATTAAACGTGTTCTAGTGGATCCAGGAAGTTCGGCTAATATCATACAATGGAGAGTACTGGAATAAACTAAACTCACTGGAAGCATTATTCCGTCAACAAAGTTCCTCGCTGGATTCAACCTTGCAAGTGTGACGACCCGGGGAGAGATCTTGCTGCTCACGAACGCTGAAGAGGTAATTAAAACAACCCTCTTCAAAGTAGTAGATGGTGATATGGGATACAACATCATCCTGGCAAGGCCATGGTTACACGAGATAAAAGATGTACCTTCAACATATCACCAATTGCGAGGAAACGTGGAACCCAAGATGGGGATGGTCGAAGACCGGACGCAGCCGTGCCTCTTGTCATCGAAAAGGATAACGTTCATAAACGTGCAGTAAATGCTCTGCACCTAATAACATTAAGAGCGACGGTCTGTTATAGAGGATTTTGACATTTATGTTAACTGTTATATCTTTATCAATGACTCATCAATGACTCATAATTGACATTAAAGGAGCGCATGATCCTATGACCTCCTTCCCTATACATAGCTATAAATAGTAAGCTTAATTATCATTGCAGAGGACACGAATTTTCGGGCTAAACTTATACTCTATTCTATACAAAACTTTATACAATTTTACTTTCTTGGTTTTTGATCTCATCATTACTGTGCTCCAAAACCTTCCCGAATTGTCATTTTTGCTATTTTCATCTATCTTTCAAGACTATGTATTATATATTTTTTTAATTATTATATTATTTCTGGATCAAATTAATTCATTTGTCTAAAAATCACATATAAATTCAACTATACTATTTTACGGGTAAATACAGAAGTTGGCTTCCCACCTGAGCATCACGTTCACCTTATCCAACACCTTTTGAAGCAGGAGCATTCTGCACTATCTGATGTTTTCTCAAGTGAAGAGATGTGAACAAAAATCTGAAAGTCCAGTACCATCCACTCCGTGAAACAATATTCTCAAACATTCAATCAAGATGTGGACCTAATATTTAAAGGTTATGAGTGTATTTTTACGTTCAATTAAAATTTTTTTTTTATGGAGTGTTAATATTAATATATTATTATTTTTTAAAAGTCATACTTCATCAGCTATTTTTATTTTAAGTTATTGAGTAAGCGATTATTTGGATTAATTTTTCTAAAATGAATTTTTGTCGAATTTTTCGAATGTCATAACCCCTCTCTTTATAATATAGATCCGCCTCTGCATTCAATCAGAAATCTTTAAGGCAAGGGGAAACTAGCCCAAGATCATTTAAATTCCTATAAAAATCTTTCCCACGAGGGACAAATGCACCAATTTGAACAATGACAATTCCTCGCTCTCAAACTATTCCAGACAAGTCTAAGAAAGTTATGACTTCCTCTTTCTGCTGTTGTTTCCTTTTACTTTCTTAAATTGTCTTGTAAAAAATTCTCAACAAACTGGTTCAGCTATATCGATCTCTTTATTTGTCTCGGATCTTTATGAGATTATATATATATTTTCTTGAAGTCAAAACCATGCAAATAAAACAGAACTTCGATCTCAGATCGTTATCTACGTACTGTACTTGAATTAGTAACTTTCTTATGCAATTTCCAGAATAAAATGAGAAACAGTTAAATAGGACCTCAAATATTTCATTTTTAAAACTAAAAGTACTGGTAGAAAATCTTCATATTTCTCAATTACAACAACAACAATAAATCTAGTGTAATACTATAAAATGAGATTTGGTGAGAATAAAATGTCTGCAAACTTTACTCTTACCTTATAATATTAATTCTGATAAACCTTCGACTAAAAAAACAAAAAAACAAAAAACACACGCAATAATTAATAAGGTCGGAGTACACTTTAATTTCCTCAGACCCCACTTTCTTAAAGAGGGGTATTATCATGTTGCATAATATTTGTCTTTTTCTAATCTTCTTAGCTTCTCTTCGGCTTTCCAAAATAAAGTCTCGTTTCCAATGCGAGGAAGATACGAAGTTGTTGTATATATTAGGGATTTGGCCAAAATTGTATGGTAAAGATACACGTGAATGTCATATGAAAAGAACGTGGGATTTTATCTTTCATTCTTTTTGGGCACGTGAATAACATATGGTTGTACTAATCAACTTGCTAAGTTTCAACCAAAACTCAGTTCATACTTGGGCGATGTTTTGAGGCAAGGTCTCTATCCAGTTACGTTTTGCTAAAAAAAAGGGATACACATATGTCAAGAATGATTTCTCAAATTTTGTGTGCAACTTAATTGGTATATAACACTGAAAACTTGGAACCTCTAGGCGCTATGAAGAGGTGAAGGTGGGGAAACCTCCCTTTATAGAATTTTCTTGTACCAATTATTTCTTTTTAGAAGAACAACTTTGAACATGTAGAATATGTTTGGCACGAAGGAAAATATTTTTCTTAGAAATTTTTTGTTGGAAATTAAGTAGTTTTCTTTTTATATTTTTTTTTTAATGTTTGATTAGATAGTAGAAAATATTTTTTTAAAAAATATATAATTTTTATGAAAGACGAAATAGGTAAGGGCTGCTGGTAGATCGGAGTCTAGGTGCCACGGTGGCGATCTCAAGGGTAGGGGTGAGGGTGGTAGGTGGAGAGGGTGAGGGTGGAGGGGATGGAGTGGGGGGAGTTAGGGTTCGGTAGGGAATAGGGTGAGAAAGGTTGAAAAAGATTTCTGAAAAATATTTTCTCTCCTTTTGGTAGCTAGGGAAGTCATTTTTTTATAATCGGAGGAAAATAAATTTACGAGAACAATTTTTTCTAAAATATTTAAGCCAATAAAATATAAAAAAAATTAAAATTCATACCAAACGCACCCGTACCGTTTAAATTCTATACCTTGATTCGAGAAATTTTATACTACCAAATTATCTAAAAAAATAATAAGTAGTTTTTCAGATAAGAAAGGAACGCCATATAATCGGTTAAATGACATCAAATAGTGTAAGATTATTTACTGTCACTGCATATAATAAATTTACTTCTTTGAAATTGAGTTCCAATATACTCGCTTGGCTTTTTTAATCAAGATATTTTGTTGGACAACATTCAACACTTAATTTTTTCCGCTGTACATATTTACTGGGATTTTTTTGTTACCTTAATTTGGGTAACAACACTAATTTTTTTAACGTACGTTTTGATTATTTCTTTTCCTAATTAATTCGTCCAAAAAGATATTCATCTAATTGTACTTTGTTGTACTACTAAGGGAGGAAGTGGTATGATGAGATTCTCTCTTCATTATTAACCAAAAGGGTCTCAAGTTCGAGAGAATGGAGAAACTTGTTCTCCTATTAAATGAGTTCTACACAATGCAAATTGTGAATAATCGAGCAAAGGTCCAACTGATCACCATGTCTATATTGTAAATATGCAGTTACGAATAATCCAGTCAAAGTAATAGGAATTAGATCTAACACGATTTCAAATAGAAAAACTTCAATCATTTTTATTTGTTTGAAAGGAGAAAAAAAAGGAGTAATATCGATACCTAAATATTAATTTGAATTGACATGAATCTCAATAACAATGAACAAGAATTGACAATTGGTAACATAAGTAAATTTAGAATACGCGTAATCCCACAGAAGGATTTCTTTTTATGAATTGTTCATTTTAAATATTCAGTTTAAATAAGTCGTATTTTGCTCAGACCAATAAATAGAGCTGAGGTTATAGTTAAAGCCGCTAATAGAAAACCGAAATAACTAGTTATAGTAAGCATGAAGGGACTAACCGAAATAACTAGTTATAATAAGAATGAACGGGCTAAATTAAATGAAATATCTTCTTTTTTACTTTCGGGATATCACATGATTATAAAAAGTGTACCTCGTAGAAATGCTAAGTATGTCTCACTTAAGATGTTTTAATTAGTACAATACACTTGTACTACTTGACCAATTGTACGAACGATAGGAAAAAATCTCATTAAGCTTCTAATTAATGTAACCAAACCGCGTTTTGCTGGCAACAAGAGAGCCAATTATATAGCAGATCTAATTTGACAATTAGAACATAAAAATCCAACTTAAAAACAATCGTGTTCATAAAATTGTGAGGCTGTTGATGGATTGACCCTCCAAATTAAGGAACAATCTCAATCCAATAAGACTAATCATTTAGGTTCAAAATTTAACTTATGTTTGTTTAATTTGATGTAAACATTGAATATATAAAGCATTTTTTTTAGATTTAATTTGGCTTTTTCTACTGTACTTATACTATTATCCACGGGAAAATAATTAAATAGTAGATAAAGTATCATAAACTAAAATTCTCCTAATTACCCTTTTTCTATCAAATAAAGTAAAGCTCAAGATAAACTTCTTTTAACATATTGGACAACTTATATTAAAATAGTCGAACAAGGTATGTACCTAATAAATAATAATGCAACCAACTTTTTCCAGTCACTAACCAGAGCTTGGTCTTTCTAGTAATATGTTCAGGTACCGATCGGTCTTTCTAGTATTTTTAATGCTGGAAAAGCCCCACAAAAGAATGAAACCTTCAAGAGACAGGATATATATTATACTATTAAGTTTTTTCAACGCTCACTATTTGAATTATAAATACTTAGTGGGATGAGCTAGGATTTACATTTATGTACTGTACACAGCATCTTTTGGAACAAATGAATATAAAACATTATCTTATGTATTGCTACACCATCCGTTATAGCTTGTCGGACCTCATTCTACCTTTTTAGGTCTATTTCGATGCATGGTCTCGAAGCAAACAGTCAAGTTATTTTCTCGTGACCTATAGGTTATGGGTTCAAAACTGTAGAATCAGTCACTAATACTTGCATCAGGGTAGGTTGCTTACATCACACTCCTTTGGAGGGTGTCCTTTCTTAAACCCTATGTAAATGCACGACATTTGTGCACCGCACTGCCCCTTTTCTATGCATGGTTCTGTGGTCGCTATCGATTTTTTCCCCTTAGGTCCCAATCCGTCAATACATTGGAGTTAGTGTTTCGTCTTGATTGATTCCACTTCTTTGCAAAGTAACCTTATGGAGCGGCTAGGTTTACGGGGCAACATCTTGTTATTGAATTTCGAATAAACAATCGATTATAACATGTCGTATCAACAGAAAGTTCGAAGAATATTTTATTGTTCCTAGATGAGTATAAAAACGGCGCAAGCCATGGTGGTTGATCATTTTTGTTCCTAGACAATCTATTGTTCAAACTAAACCTTTCTCCTAGCTAGTTGCTCCATCGTTTTCTATTGATTAACCTCATGTTATCAGACTTCAATCCCATGTGATTTTATACTTAATTAAGCCTCATAATTCAACTTTAATTTGAATCATCGAGTCCATATATATACCAAAATATATATATAATCCCGAAAAGTGACGAGACATTCACATACCTATGTACGTGCGTGCGTGCGCGTGTGTGAATACACACCACACGTCTTGAAAGAGGTAGAAACAATTATTATATCTTGTTGCCACTTGGAACAAAGGATGGTGAAGGGAGTGGACTGG
>MCJB01028802.1:37951-62525 GCA_002018475.1 Nicotiana obtusifolia | reverse complement strand
GGGGGGGGGGGGTCCTCGAGGTCTGGTGAAAAGACATTATGTGAGGGGTGAAGGGTTCCTTGTCAAAGTAGACACGTAGTGTGTTTTTGCATGAGAGTAGTAGTACAAGAGAAAAGACCCCATTACTTAAATGCTTATAAGGAGGATATACTTGGTAGTAAATGGACGTTCGCAAATATACTTATATTTGTATGTTTGTATATGTCCCCCACAGAGAGCAGCTAGAGTTGAAGCAAGTTAGGTCGAATCCAGTAGTATTGAGTCGAATTTTATATTTGTTTTAAAAAGTCTATTAAATATATATAAATTATTAATTTAAAATTCTGTAATTTAAAATGATTAAAATTTTGAATTCATAGACTTAAATTTCTGACTCCGCCTCTGTGTCCCGTCATTTTAAAGTTGGGTTCGCTTTTGATGGTTGTACTTTAACGCCTGCACACGAAAAAAGATGTAGTACATTTTAATCTCTAATTTCAAGGATATGTTATAACGACGGTGAGCGGTGAGGAGATAGGTTTTCGCCATCCTACGCAACAACTGTGTTTTCTATATCTTCATTGTCACCGAATAGTTTAGTGTATCCTCTTTTAGAAGAATTAACTCAAATAGTCGACCATCCGACTGCTTAAATTAAAAGTAGTCAGTGAAAAAAAACAGTTTCGTATACTAAAATTTTTGTTAGCGGGATTCAAAGAAGGATTGAATCACAAGAGTCTGTCGTAGCCAGTAAATGTATAATATATGCATATATAAGTAAAATTCGACCTAAGCTGAAAATATTTGCTTTTTGTTCGACATTGGCTAATAATTATATCCATTTCCGAGGATAATAAGTGAGAACGTGTACCGACTATTGTAATTGCGAATAGTACATTTGGTAATGGTCTTGTCATTTGTCAACTTGATATGCAAGATGTTAAATAGTTGGACTTTTTAAGACAAGAAATTAGAGCAACAATTAAATTTATCGGAAAATGCAGTTGAACCAGCTTATTAAATTTACCATGATACTCATATTAATTGATGCATATTTTAATAGATTTGAGAAAATGATTTGAAATGAGTAATTAATACTATGGGTATAACAGGAAAAAAGAAATTGTCTTCTCTTGATATGCTAAAAGTGACAAATAAAAATAAAAATCTATTTTTAATATACTGGACAAATAAAATCGAACGAAAAGTTGAAAACCTTTTGGGGTGACCAAGTTGATTGAGTATAGACTTCTAAATGAGGGTCTAGCGTTTGAAAACCTTTTGCTTGCCTTCTCAGTCGAGCCCGTCACACGAGACTTGTTTAGTGCTACACTGCATGCCACCCGGAAGGTAATGGCCACAGATTCCTTTGTTATCAAAAAAACAAATACATATTCAAAATTCAATTAACTAGGTATTTGAACAAGCGCAGAAGAAAAGTATTGAGCATCACTTTTAAAATATAAAACTCAAATTCCATATCTAAGTCTTCGTATTAAATTCGAAAGATGTACTCATTTCTTTTAGCTTATTGAATTATTAATCTATTGCTTTATCGAGTATTTTGGTTTTCCCAAAATATCGGGAATACTATTAAATATAAAATTGCTTCCTCCCATTGGTCGCCAAACCTTTAAGTCAGTCATAAGTACAATGATTAGCATTAATTATTAAACGTCCATGTGATGGATCATGTGGTCAACTCATATACAGAAATTAAAAATAAAGAAAAATTATTTGATGAGAACAATAATTATGCATTATTTATACTTTTTGTTTTTACTTCTATATTATATAATTTATGAAGGAACAGAGGAAGATATTGGTCATAAATTATTTCCTAATCAAATTTGAAATATTTATATTGGTTTTACTTTTTAGAATCAGTAGTTACATTAATCTATATTTCCATTAACTAGAAAAAAAAATACGGCTCATTGGATCTGCTGCTATTGGTCATTTAGCTCTTTTTCTAGTGGTCGAATATTACAACTTTACAAGTCATACACTACTTTTTAATAACCAATTGTAAGATGCAAAGTATGCATTCTTTTAATATGACTATAACAATTATTATTACATCTCAATTTCAAGAAAGTTAGATTAATCATCATTGTCCATATCATTTCATTTATCTTGTCCAAGCTTAATATTATAAAAAGTGTATTTTTTCTAATATTAAAAGTTATTATCTTTCCTACTCACTTATACATAAAAAAAATCCAATAAAAGCTGAATCTAAAGTAAACTTATTAACATATGACAAATTTTATATTATCTTATTTTTCGATTTTTATTACTATAGTTATTTTCTTTGCTTTGGTTATCTTATTGTTTTGTTATTCTTACTGTTTTTGTCTTCATAATTTTCAACCTAGCTTCTTCAATATTGTTTTTCAACACGGCTTCTTTTCCAATCCTTCTTAAAAATGCTTTTTTTGCCTCTTTACCTTCACATGATAGGAGTAAAATCCGCGTACATACTATTCTTCCAAGATTTTACTTGTGAGATTACACTGGGTTTGTTGTTGTTGCTTAGAAATGCTTTTTTTGAGCTGAGAGTCAATCGGAAATAACCTCTATACCTCCACAAGGTAGGAGCAGAGGCGGACCTATATGTTAAAGTGAGGGGTCATCGGACCCCGTAAACTTCGGCAAAAATCTTGTATATGTATATGTATATACTTTGAAAGTAGTTAATTTAAAATACTTGGCACCTTGAACACTAAAAGTCTTTACTGAGTTTGAGCAGAATATTGTGCTTCCGTCACGTAAAAATCCTAAATTCGCCTTTGAATAGAGTAAGGTTTACGTACACAACACTCTCCCTAAGCTGCACTTGTAAGGATATACCGGATATATCATTTTTGTTGTTGCTGACATAGGATAAATTTCAAACTCCCACTTGAATAAAAAAGAACAAGTTACAGTAAGTTACATCAATCCATGCAAAGGTACAAAGGGATGAAGATAACTATAGTTGAATGGTAGACTAATTAGAGAAATACCCCAATGGCTCTAAAGTCCAAGACTGATTAAATATAGTAAAATAAGAACATGGAGTGAAAGCAAAGAGACAATTTAAAATGGGACCCAAGAAAGTTTGCTTGTGTTATAAATAGAAGGGGTCTATAGAAGTTAATAGGAGGAGGCTATCTCATCAACCATTATCAACATTGTCCTCTCTTGCTATCCTATGAATCTACAACCTTACCCTTATTCCCTAACAACAACTTCTCTCCCAAATTTTTTGCAATTTTAAACTATAAAGAAATCCTCAAGTTCTTCTAACTCCTACTATACCTATAAAGTAAGTAATACCCTTTATCTATTATCTTTATCTCTTTCCAGTTGTGTAATTCCTTATCCTTCTATTTGGTTCACAATCATCTTATTATTTATAATGTAGTCTTTGGAAAATATGGTTTTCTATGCAGTTCTTGATGGGGTTCACATAATATGTGAGTCTTGATCTGTTATTAGATCTCAAATTTGAGGAATTATATTGTATTTCCTGCTTCTGTATTTTAAGCTGATTATGTCTTTATTTGATTTGATTTTTTAAAAATATTTTTAATGCTTCTTGATGATGGATAATTTGCCACTTGAAAGGGCTGATTTTACCTTGGATCTCCACATTTTATTCAATATAAAAAATTTCTGCTTTTTGGTTCTGCTTTTCATTTGTCTATTAACATTTGGTATCATGATAGCAAAAAGATCCAATTTTTATCAGAAGTTTCTTTAGTTCTTGGATCCATGTTCATAAAAATCTGGTTTTGTTTTCCAAATGATACAAAATTGAACTGATACAAAAAGTTTAAGGACTTTCCGATTGATGGGGTTTCCTCATCTTGTTTAGATGTGCATAAAGCTCCAATTTTGAATCCTTAATTGTGTTTCTGCTTTCCATATTTTCTCCTACTCAATCACTATGGTTTACTCACCTCTAGTTATTACTTTGATGCATATGCTAATTAATACTTAGGCTGATAACTATCATCTACTTCTCTAGAAGGAATATGTTCCATTTATAATTGGCTTACTACTGTGGCCTCCTTTTAACTTTTCCTCAAAAGTGACTGATTGATATATGTTGCTGCTTGTTTTTTTGCAGATCCAGTGAGCAATTTCAGAAGTTTTTTTCTTGAAGAAAAATACTTGATTTCAGCCTAGGTAAAATCTTATTCAGAAGTTCTGGTCTTTCCTATGATTGCTGTTCTGGATGCTCTTTCTTTTTGGAATAATCTTGTCTTCTAGACTAGAAGAAGTAAAGGGGCCAAGAAAAAAAAATGTTAACCTTAATATTGCATAACTTGAAGCAACTATTAGTCTAGTACAGTACTACAACAACAACAACCCAGTGGAATCCCACAAGTGGAGTCTGGAGAGGGTAGTGTGTACATGGCTTTACCCCTACCATGAGAAGTTAGAGAGATTGTTTCCGCCTTTCCGGTAGACCCTCGGTTCAAGAAAGTATTAGTCTAGTACAATCTACCTGGAATATCTAGACAGAATATGGATTTATTTTACTTAGCTTGAAGATGGATCTTTTTGCTGTGCTTGAGCTGAGGGTCTATCGGAAATAGTCTCTCCATCTTCGCGTACACACTACGATCCCTAGACTCCACCTTTGGAATTTCATTGGGTTTTTTGTTGTTAGTTGTTTGGAAGATGAATTTTGACTAACTCTTTTGCTAAAAGAATATGAAACTAGTTTTGTTGGTGGTGGTTTTTTCAAAATAACTATGATACTATTTTTTCCATTGGGAAAACTACACAGTATAGCCACTCCAAAATAATAGTCGGCAAAATGTATAATTTTTTGTATATTAATGTATAATTCACATTAATATACATGTTTTTGTATATTTGGCCAGCGGATGTAACTATTTTTGGCTGACCAGCCAAATGTGTAACTTGCCCTTTTTCATTGGCTAATTTTTCCTTTTCTAATGGTTGCTGTTTTATTTCAATGACTAGATTCCGATCCACTATGGGCCTTTCACAGTATCCAACTCCAGCAGATGCAGGAGTGCTCTGTGTGATTCTAATGAACACAGCCATTTCCATCTCCGTTCTCAAGGAGATAGTCCGATCAATCCTTCACGTGATTGGCATCCGCATAGCAGCATGGGATGAATATTCTATCGAAGGAGGACCCTTGGACCCGTTTGAATGTCGTGGAAGCCCATCAGAGTCATATATGCAGGAATTCAGAAGTCATACCCCTGCAATTCGTTATGACTCGATCTGTATCTCTAACCACGCTGAGAAAGAGTGCTCGGTCTGCCTAACGGATTTTGAGCCTGATGCAGAGATAAACCATCTCTCTTGTGGCCATGTTTTCCATAAGCAATGTCTAGAGAAATGGCTCAAGTATTGGAATGTAACCTGTCCACTTTGCAGGAATTACATGATGCCTCAAGAAGACGAAGAAGATACTTGTCCTATGTGAGCTACAAGTTTTATGAGGCTTATAACACTATATACATCTGAGGATAGATGGGGTAGTGTGTACAGCTTAGTAGTGTGTACAGGCTGAGTACAACATGCATGGTTGATCTTTGACATTGGGTAGTTCTATAGGTTTTCATATTTGTAATGCTTTTGGCGTCCTCTCGGAGTGACGGGTCTCTTTGCTGTGACCAAAAAAATTCATACATTCTTGTACATATTATATGAAGGAGGTTCTTGTTGTGATGTTTTTCCATCTTCTTGCTTAACTTCATTCAATCAGTGAACTCTTTCTGCTTGCTTAATCCGGTGTTTCGTGAGAGGTTATTTCAAAGTCTGGAAAGTTGCTAGATTAAAGTAAAAGGAGTCCCAGCAAACGCTAGGTGATTTCTTTTCATCTATCCAAGCCTTGGTGGGAGTTATCAGTATCTGTGCTGGTGGGAAGTAGCTGGAATCTTGTTGAATTAGCCGAGGTCTTCTCATATGTCTAAAGCCTCGGTAGACAGAGTTATCTATATATGTGCCGGTGGGAAGCAGCTAGAATCCTGTGGAATTAGCCGAGGTTTGTGAAGCTCCACGGTTGTTGGAAAAAAAGAAAGTAAAAGGAGGATAGAGAGAGATTCACTTATTTTTGAAGATTCACTTTCTAATGCAGACACCATTGTAGGCTGCTGCTTAATTTCCTTATATCTGATTGCAGAAACTGAAAGAGTCTTATGCTTTCCTCATTCTCTTGTTTGGTTTTCTTTTGGTTGAGTGGAGGTTAGGCAAAACATGTGCAATGATTGAACTCAGAATCAAGCAACAAATAAACAAATGAACAACCAAGCATTCTTCATGATTTTACAACTATAGGAATCAGATTAGAAAGTCCATCTTAAGTGCAAAGTTGAAAAAGAGAAGCAATCCACATAAAATTGAGTCCTTATTACAGGCTTAATTACAGATGAAATGCTACATTATTTGAGTCATTTTCCAGCAGCTAGTTCAGAGAGTTTTGAGCCAACAGACATGCTATTTCGAGTCAAGCTAGAGGTCCTGTGATATCTGCACCTGAAAGAACCAGCATGTGTAGTTGGTGAGCATAAGCAGCTGTACTTCGCGCTCTTTGGTTGGCCTAAAGGTGAAGAAGGCACTGAAGATGGCTGGTTCTTTATGCCTACTTGTATGCTTGGCACAATCAACTTCTTCTTAGATTGCTCAATCTCTATTGAATGTTGACTCACACTTGATTGTTCAGCCATTTTTTCGTGGACTCTGCAAAAGAAAGCCATCTCTTGAACAAGAAACTTTTGGATGGAGTTTGTGTGTATGGTTCACGAAGTCGTAAGATCATGTATGAGAAGGTCAGGAAAGTTGGTGACCTGATGACGACGAGGAAAGGGGGAAAGGTCGCATGAGCTTAGCTATCGCCAGAAAATTACACTAGTATATACATGTAGCAGATGTAATAGATGTTAAATCCCTTTATCGTCTTTGTGTTTCTACTTCTTCGTATGTTGAATTCCCTTAATTAGTGAAAATCAGGGCTTTCTTTTCTATTTCTTTTTAACATCCTTTTTCTCTATCCATTTTGTTAAATTTTGTTATCTTTGGTTCTGGTCCTTTTGGAACGGAAAATGAGGTGTGGATTATAATATTTTCAGGAGTACTTTCAAATTAATCCAAAAAATCACAGGAAAGAAGGGGATCTCCCTTTTTTTTTTCCTTCTTAAAATCCTGAATTTGATAAAAGCATGTTTAGAATCGTAACCATAGAATACGACCCTAATCGAAATGCATGCAACATGAGAATAAATTAGTATTCAATCTCCACCTAATAAAAATCCAAAATGAACAATGTCAAGACCAAAAAAAAACAATTCATAAAAGAGAATAGAAAGAAGAAATTAAAGCAGCAGCACATGTAAATTAAAATAATAAAAAGAAACAAAAGAAGCACAAAAAGAGAAACCTAAGGAAATAGCAATAAATACCTGGAAAATGCAAGATTGGAGAATTGTTGAAAAATGAAAAGGTTTCCAATGAATTAAGAAAAATTACAGCAGAAAGAAAGTAGGAGAAGAAGGAGGGAAAGGAGAAGAATTCTCATTTCAGAGAATTTCCCCCCAAACAAAAAACAAATTCCTCTCCAGGAATGAATGATTCTTGGTTTCTGTTATGATGTTTTATGCTTGCCTCTTCCTGAGGTTGTCCTCATTTATGCTTAAAACACCACTATTTTTTCTTTTATTTTTAATTATTGTATGAAAATATGATATTTATCTTAAATTTAATGTTATACACGTCTTACCATTTAATGTAACAATCTTTTAATTCCATTGCAAATTGTCTTGATACAGATTCAAGGATACTTGGAATAACAACCTTTTAAAAAGGAAAACGTCAGTTACTTGTTTTGCCTTTCGTCTATTTTTTCTTTTTAATTTTTGAAGGAGAAGATAATTAACATAACTTATTTTCGCTACTATTATTTTATTTTAACCTGATAATAATGTAGGGTGAACTTAAATAAATAAGTTAGGATTAATATTGCGGACCCCAATTTTATTTTGGGATTGATGCATACTAGTTGTTGTTAAGATGATTACCCGGGGTGGGTGGTGCGTGGTGTTGAGGGGTTATATAAATACGCTTAAGCTCTCCGGGGGTGAATATATCCTTTCGGCAACGGGTTCAACTGAACTCATAACTTTCGACATGGAATATGAATTTATATGTAAAAACCTACTAAAATTTCAACAAATATTAGATTTGAACTGATAATTTTAATAGTACAATGAGTGCAATGCTAAAAATCTTAAAAGCTGAACCCATTAAATTTAAATTCTGAATCTACCTCTAAAGCTCTCGGATATAATAGTAGAAAACAAGCTGTAAATTGTGACATAGAATATAAGAAATGCTGGCACTACAAAGTTGAAGTCGGTTATCTGAATCCTCACTGTTCATACATAAATGCAGAAGAAAATTAAATAGTAGTAGTAGCAGTTAGTCCAAACCTTCTATTACTCATCATTTTTGGCCGTCTCAAAAGGACACAAATCTTTATTGGGCATAAGTATTTCATAATGACTAAGTTTAGCTACTCGGGAAGCTAGACATTTTGCAGAAATTGGAAATTACCAAGTCCAAACTTGAATAAATAAAGAAGAAAGATGTTATAAATTTTCACTTATTTAGTTGGAGATCGCTAAAATCCGCAAAGATAACCAGCATTTTCTTTATTCCAATAAGAAAATAACACCCTATTTTGTAACCATGTTCAGCATTATAACTACACTATCTATGTACAGGTAGGTCTCAAAACAGCCATAGCACGTTAGTAATCGAACCTCTGATCATACCTTTAAGCAACATAAATGGCAGGGCTTAGACAGGATAACTATCCAAAGACAGATGGCTACTAGTTTACAATAGAATCTAATACCTTAGGAAACGAGAATACGCGACTCAGTTATCAATCAACTTATTTTCCATACTAAAAAAGCATGAATTCCATGAACTATCTTGAACAAGTCAACTAGTAGCAGCATTTAATCAAGGATGTATCGAGTTATTCCATATACGTCAGAGCATTTTAGTTCTACTTGTAGGTAATACAAAAAAAATACCAGAATGCACACTAAGATTGCAATGGTTCAGCATTGCCGAGAGAAGCATTTGATTAGCATAAGCACAAATGAGATCAAACAACAACTTGATGATTAAAGTAACTGCACTTAAGTCAGGAACACAAATAACATTCTTATTAACTAACTAAATGAAGGGATACAAGCTTGAAACGGACACCGAGTAAAATGCAACTACACTATAAAGAGGTACCAACTAAAGAAATAATCTATTATTGCTTTTCAGAATAGAATGTACGAATGCATTCGACAAATTAAGACCAAAAAGTTACCTAAAACAACAACACGGTATAGATTTACCCAAACACTGGCAGGAGTAAAGCTTCAAAAGTCAGTCAGAAATTAGCTGGACGAAGTGCATGTATTGATCCCATCCTTGCAGTCTTTGGTGAGATCATTAAATGTCTCAATCTGCTTTTTACCTCTGAAGAAAACTTCGGTATCAACTGAAACCCTCATGTACCCGTCAAATTCAACCGGATTCCCATTATTAAGTTTTGCTGTCTCTGCATACCACTCGCTGTTCTCATCCCAAAGATCTTTATATTCATCAAGGAAATGTGTTGAGTACTTGTCCTTTAAAGGGTCAAAAAAGGATGTATCTGTTTCATCAGTTGCAATATACAGGTTCCTCCCGTCATCGATCTTGTCCTGCAAGCTAGAGAGTAGAGCCTCGGGAGAAGTATCTTCTGCCAAATGTGGCCACATTTCACGATTCCTTGCTTTTTCCCCCCTTACGACATGAACTGAGTCGTAATCCCAATTCAACCTCGACGCAACAGCTGAAACAATGTCCATCAACCGTCTTGATTTCCACACCAGATGCCATGGTCGTTGAACGACAGATTCTGTTTCACCCTCACATACCCTGTACCAGTAATTATCTGGCTCTACGGAACCAAATTTCCTCATGATTAAAGTATCCTTCACTTGAGATAACTTCATCGGTGTAATCCTAAAATCCTCCACAAGATGGAGACTTAATCTGTCTTGTTTATGCCATTTATTCCAATCTGACCAAAACTGGACCTGATCAAGGACTGACGCTGAATCCTTTAAGTGCTCAAAATCGAAGTAAAACCTGAAATCCTTTCCTTCCTCATCCACAGCAGATGACGTGTAAATCTTGTTTAAACAAATACTTAAGTCCATTATCAACGTCCTGTTCAAATATTGAGCCTCACCCAACGCACACATGAAGCTCCAAAGGTAATGGTTCATGCTCTTGCACCTATCCCCACCTCCAGAGTAAATCAAATACTTACCACTACCGAATGAACTCTCCGATTCCACCACAGGAAGTGAGTCATTTACAGCTTCCCCAACCACAGGTAAGGCAATAACTTCTCCCTCTATCTTCTGAGGTGCCTTCTCAAACCCCTCATCTAGCTTAGCAGGAGTTCTGTCCGACCCTCCCTTGTTCTTTCTCTTCCTCTTCCGAGCATTTCCACCGGAATGATAATCACCTATACTGACCACATCAAACGTGCAGTTCTCTGACCTAGAAACCACAAAAGACCGGTAATCCTTATAAAGGGAAGCAGTCTTCCCTTCCTTAGGCCTAAACCGCCACGCCATGTGGCAGGAACTATCATTCATCCCTCGAACCGGCTTCCCAAACCGGAAAAAATGTATGTCCTTAAACTTTTCAATGGCAGCCCTCATCAACAAATGAAACACGTCCGGGTCAGTACAATCAATGGGATCATCAGCTTTGCCATGACAATCCAAATTACCCTCAGTGACACTTTCAGTTAAACCAATAGCCATCGGAACATCAACATCAGTGAGGTTTATAAAAGTCGAAAATGCGGTCTGATTAGGACCAAGAAAGTCCTCACCAGTCCTCACAACAGTATCATCAGCTTTAAATGTAGCATTAGATTTGGAAGTAAGGAAATTAGTGATCTTTGTTGAAGGGTGGAATAAAGGGTCTTCAGGCTCATAAGTTGCAGCGATTATAGTGAAAATCAAAACCCCAACTACAAATATAGTGAAACACAAGTTCCCTATCATTGCCATTGCATTTTGCCCCAAATTTTCTGGCCTGAAACTTCCACTCCTTGACAGCAAATTTGACGATCGACCCATCATTTTTTCACACTTTTATGAGCTCACTATAGCACTTAAAAGTCTCAAACACAACAAGAATGAAATCTGTAAATTAAAATGTGTAATTTATTAAACTGCCACTTAAATAAACGACTAAAGGATATCTGAAAAACATGAAATTTGACAAAATAAAATCAAGAATTCATAGATCTGAGTAAGTATAAGCAAGAATTGACTCTGTTAAAGCTGAAATTATGAAAAATAATACTATCAATAGTTTACCTCATACAGCTTGGAGATTGTCACTGATCACTTGAAGCTCAACATAGATTTCAGAACTTCTGTTTTATTCTATCTTTTTAGAGAACAATGGAGTAAAGCTGCTTAATTTTTCTCAATTTTAGAGTCAAGATCTTAGATATTTAATATGTGTCGGTCCATTTATGACGTGGACGGTCAGGATATTATAGTGTTATTATGATGTAAAATGCGGACCGGAAATTTGGCCGCTTCATTAAATTGAGGATGAATATTGTGTACGCCGACAAAAAGTGAAAATGATAAAATTGGCCCCTTATACTTTGGGTAGGGGCCAATTTCCCATGTTAGATTTAATGAGAATTATGAAAAAGATATTTAATTAAAACTCACATTAAAAGGTAAAATTTTTTGCAGTTTATGCTATTTCATGTCTATTTTTGTGCTTAGTATCGTTTAGTTAACTATAATTTTTGTTATATATTAACAAAGTATGCATGTTAGATTTAATGAGAATTAAGAAAATTTTTTATAGAAACTCATATTGGGGGTATAATTTTGCCATTTATACTATTTCATGTCTATTTTTACGCTTAGTATCATTTATTTAACTATAATTTTTGTTATATATTAACAAAGTATGCATGTTAGATTTAATGAGAATTAAGAAAAAAAAAATTATAGAAACTCATATTGGAGGTATAATTTTGCCATTTATACTATTTCATGTCTATTTTTGTGCTTAGTATCGTTTATTTAACTATAATTTTTGTTACATATTAACAAAGTATGCATGTTACATTTAACGAGAATTATGAAAAAAAATTAATAGAAACTCATATTGGAGGTATAATTTTGCCATTTATACTATTTCATGTCTATTTTTGTGCTTAGTACAGTTTATTTAATTATAACTTTTACATATTATTTATTTTTTGGTGTTTGATGTAGTTTTTGGCGTTGTAATTTTTGGGATTTGACGGAACTTTCTTAATGTTTTGAATTAAATCTTTATTTCTTCAAATATTTCAGTTATATTTAATAATATTTGTTAAATATTTGACGAATATAAAAAATGATTATATTTGATAAACTTATAGGACTAAATTGATCAAAATATATTTAAGGGATTATTTTGAACTATTCCAAACAAAAGGGACCATTATTGTCATTTGCTCCCGACAAAAACATTGATGGTCGAGAATCGAGATGTATTAGCAAATAGAATGAGGGCCCTAAATCATGGCACAAATTAGTGTAATGCGTGTTTCGAAATTTATAGTGTGCCCCCCGAGCCTTTTCTTATTAACCAAATTGTCACCAAACTTCTTCTAACTAATGCTCTCGGGACCGTTTGGTTCTATTCTTTCTCTTTTTTAATTACATTGGTTCATGTTTTTTCTATAGAAAAATTTATATTGGTTTTTAGGCATGTGCTACTTCAGCAACAAAAATGAAATAATTATTATAATATAGAAATGTTATTAATACTAATCTAGAGATTTTTGAAAACCATTAGCAAATTACTCGTTACATTATACTAAGGCGGCGGTTTTTTCTTCTTTTTTACTTTATTTTAAGGCCAAACACATACATGCAATGGCGGATCTACGTAGAGAATTATGAGTGCTCAAGCACTCATTGTCTTTGACTAGATCTAGTAGATTTACATAAGCAATTAATAAAAAACTTAGATAAACATTGGGTAAGCACCCACAAACTAAATTTGTTTTCCCTCTTCTTATCTCCGAGCACCCACGACTTTGAAATCTTAGATCCGCCACTGCATACATGACATGACCCTCTAAATTTTGCATCATTTTTTATTTAAACAGCTCCAATTTATTGAACACTTTATGTAATTAATAATATGCTTATTGACCAATTAATTGTTAGCGCAAACTATTAATGCAATTGACGTGACGACAATAAAACAAATATAACGGTGTGACTGGATTCCAACCCTTTCGTTTGCGAGACGAGGAATCAAGAGAAATTAAAAGAAGTACTCATTCCGCTTTTTCTGCCCATTTTTAGAAAATTGATAATGCTCTTCACGTGATGATTGGCTATAAGTGTTCTTGGAAAGGGATTAATCATCGTAATTTAATCTTCTTGTAGTTTCTTCACTTTGAAGTCTGTGTTTTGCATATGTCGACTCTATATATATATATATTCTAGTGCTTGGCTTCTTTTCATCTTTGTTTATTCCTCTTTGTCTTAAAATATTTTCAGACAATTATTTAACTTTAAAAATTATTTGTCGAAAAGTACTTTATCTCATACCAAACACACGAAGTTGTAAAGTGAAAAAAAAAAAAGAAAAAAAAAAAGAAAAGAAAAGGAACTGCCCGATGCACGAAGTATTCTTCATGAACCTGCATTCATGCATGATCAGAGGAAGGACAGCACCCCAAGGATCATGTAGGTAGCATACCCTAACGCAAGTATTAGTGACGAAACTAAAATAAAAAATAAAAAAAGTAAAAAAAAAAAATAGCAGTAATGTACAACTAATTGCAAACTTTACAAATGAGTGATTAAGTTAGAGATGTACAATGCTCAAAAAGGTTAATAAAATGAGTGTTACCACCACCATGTACCATCTACTAGCTAGTCATATGGTCTATGCAACTCTACATCTTTGCACATAAAAACCGGCAGAGGAAGAATAGCTAAATACAGTCCATTTACATAACTGCTTTTCCTAATCTCTATACAGGTTTATGATAAGCTTGAAACACTCTAAGTATTCATACAGACTGCACCTTTGAGGGTTTATCGGAGGGTAAGGTCTGCGTACACACTACCCTTCCCAGACCCCACATTTGGGATTACACTGGGTTTGTTGTTGTTGTTGTTGTCATACAGACTGCACCTTTGAAGGGGTACAAGATGAAGCCCTTAACTGTAAACGACTCATGCTCAGCTCCATACTTCTATGAACCATGTCTTGTAACAATCTCTTGGCTGTTTCAGCGGCTTTATCATTTCCATCAACTTGTGCTGCAAAGTCGTACACTATTCGCTCCAACATGGAGGATGAGAATTTGTTTTCAGGAGGAGAGTCCCGAAGCAAGTCCAAAAGCGTTCTCGCTCTTTCCTGAGCTTGAGGCGTGCCCTCTGCAGTTAGCCGTAAAAGGCCTGGAATAGCGCCTTCTTTGAGAATCAGCTCCCTGTATTTGTCTCGGCTGCTTTGACACAATGAGAGCAAAACCCCAACAGCGTGTTCTGTGCTGACGAGTGAGCCATCTTCAACGGTCTCCACTAGAGTCAGTATTCCATTATGTGCATTTGTGATTGCTTCTCTTCCCTCCTCAGAATTAGACAGGATTTCCAATAGAGCTGTGGTTTTCTCCGCAAACTTGGAATATTTCTTGCAATCTTTGAGGAGATTCATTAGCGGAAAAACTGCTCTAGCATCAAGAACCAACTTGGGATCTTCTTTGGTTGTGGAGAGATTGTGGAGGGCTGTTACAGCGTCAACTCTTCCTTGAACAGTTGCTGAACTCAGGATCTGCACAAGAAGAGGTCCAACTCCAGATGCAGCGATTGTTGGTTTGTTGGTTGCAGCAGCTGAAAGTGTCAAAATAGCAGCAGTTGCTAGTTCTTTCAAATTGCCATTTTGGAACTTGAGGAGCTCTACAAGAGGCGGGATGGCACCACATATAACTATCTTTATTTTGTTTCTGATAAGTTTGGAAAGGAATATAAGGAGATAAGTTCATTATCCTTGAATCAAGTAAGTAATACAAACAGCGGAAAAGCAAAACGAACAATGATGATATATATCCAAGGATAACGAGGGTGCTGTTAACCAAACCTACAGAAAGGTTAGGACAGGAAGAGAGAAGCTGGACATTCTCTTCATTTTCTTTACCTAAAGAGGGTGTCGTAAACACGCTCACTTTTCTTCTTTCAATAAAACCACAAAAAAAGGGGGGAAGAAGATGTATTCTGCCTTGACCAAAAGTAAGATATTACAAAAACAGGATGATACTTTTCACTGAGATACAAGCAGTTGCAGAAGCTTACTACCAAAGCAAGAAGCTAAAAGATCCCGATTGTCTTCTATCTTTCAAAATTTTAACCAGAACACAGTATATGAATCCCATGAATTGTAGTCATTGCACATTAAATGGAAAACCTTTTTTTTATACTGCAAAAGAGGCATTGATGAGCAAAAGTTTAGCTTTGAACGCTCTCCTATTCCAACATCTCTCTACTGTCTCACCCAAGAAAAGAAAGATAAAAGACTAATCAATCATACACAAGTTTCACGCTGCTAGTGGCCATCCAGCAGAAACTGGAGACAAAAGCAAAGATTTGGGCCACACTCCAATTACACCTTTAAAAACACCAGTGAGAAGATGGAACACTAAAATGTGCTTCTAAAGACAAAAAATCAATTAGTCAATAGTGTATCTCATTCCGAGGGAAATGGAACATCCTTTTTGGCTTAACAGTCCGTAGTCTTTTCCTTATCATCTTTCTTCAGATGAGTATTAGAGTCGCATGACTAGCCAAGTTCATATATAAAAGAACTCCACACCTCTACCCAGTCTAGACGCTAACTCTTTTTCCCTATTTTGCAGGTGAAACTAAATTGCCAATGTTATCATGACATCTAGATGACAATAACTCATAAAACAAAGCAAAAGGTCATACTTAACATAAAATTTCAGCAGAAAAGCTCTGGTAGTTCTCTTATAATTAATAAAGCAACATTCATGGTTACAAGTAGCTCTTTCTGTTTAGCACTGATATCTACTGGCGACCTCTATGGCTGGTTGCTATTTTATTTATTTATTTCAATAACAGTGGTATCCGGGCCAAGATTGTGCACGCCTCAACTAAATGCACCGATTACTTGCTACCTCCCACCAATATATGTATCGGGTACCTCTACGGCTGGTCGTTATACTTGTTCGGCTTCTTGTACAAAATTTCCATCACATCACACCAAATGCTTAATCATGCTTTCTACAATTACAATGTTAGTTTGTCAAAGTGGAATTCATATGACTTTACTTTCTTTTTTTAATAACCGAGAAATCCTCGAGACCAATGGAGCATGATTTGAAACTAAGTGGACAAGGGGTCCGCCCCTCTACCTTTCTCCACTTAAATATAAGGCTTTTTGTCTGCAACATAGTTCGAACCAATGACGTGCGCCTAACCCAGACATCAAGCGTTGCGCTCTTACCACTGGACCAAAGCCTTGGGGTTTGTATGAATATACATTAAAACCACCACTTTCATCCTTTAGCTTCAAGTTAAATCAAATTTGAGGGCAGCTAAACTGCCAATAGCACCTTTTCCTTCTCATTTCTACAACACTAAATATTTCCAGACTCTACAACCAAATTTTTTAATTTTACCGGGAAAAGTTACAATCTTTCCCATCTAAATTATCACAAGAAAACACCATTCTCAAACTAACTCATAAAATCTTGAACAAACTTCAATTCACATAACAAATATCCACACACATGTAATTATTTCTCAACAGATGTTAATAAAGCTAAAAGAGGAAGATTTCACAATACGAACCGTTCATTACGGGAGGCAAGATTGAGGAGGGCTAATAAAGCAGCTTCACGAGCAAGAAGAGAAGAAGAAAGTTGAAGCATATCAACCAACGGCGGAATAACGCCGGCGGCAGCAAACCGGGAACGAGTCTTGCCGGAAGACGATGACCTCCTCACTAGTTTTCTAATTTCCTTAGCTGCCTCAATCTTTTCCTTTTCTTCCACTTCACCCCTCAACTTCTCTGCAATTTCTTCTATTATATTCTTGCTTTTTTTGTTCTTTTTTATCTCTTCTTCATTTTCAAGATTGCATTTTTCTTCCATTAATGGCTCCTCTCTTACCATTTTCAGACACACTTTTGAGGTCTCTTTTAAAGGGTATGTTCAGAATTTTACAAACAGATGATGTGATTTTGTTGATTTTCTTACAAAGGAAGATCTTTCAAGATTCAACTGTCGTACTTTCCTTTTTGGAGGTTGTACGTACCGTGACTCCAGGGAAAAAAGGTTCTCTGTAATGTCATTTTCGTACTTTGCTCTTTTGGAATTTGCATAGAGACTTGCGTATTCTATGGTAATTTACATGCACCCCCCTAAATAAAATAAATATATATAGTACCCTTTACTTTGGAAGTAACGCCCCATCTAACCCAAAAAAGAATGGGAAACAACTAGCCAAGTTTAAATGAATAAAATGTTTTTAGATTTAGAATAATCTTAGCGTCCTATGCATTATATATAGGGGTTGTAAAAATTGAGATCATGCAATACACGTAGTCTAATTTCAAATAAGCACGATATTGTATCAAATTTAGCTCAATAATGCATATATTAATATAAAATATCCTCTTGACATGAAAATGATGCATCTATGAAAAAATAATAAATTTATAAAGAGTTTAACTTTGGCGGTATAAAAATTAATTATCTAAAATATAACTATAGGTTAATTATACATACTAAGTGGAAGTGTAACCTAAAAATTAAGATTATTGTTATTCTATAACTCGTTAAATTGTACTGATAGTATAAATATGTCATTACATTAATAGTGAATATATGTTAAATTCAATGATGAAAACTCAAGCTACCCACGCCATCTGTATGAATTCGAGCGACCGGGTCCGAATCGCCTACAATTTTGTCGGCTCATCAAAAACGACATAGGAAACAATAGTCATCGTTCTGCTATGTCCGTTTCTCATTTTTTGGCGTTTTAGGGTCATGAAATTCTGCACTGCTCTCAATTTTCATGTGTTATAGCCGACGTTATCTCCGTGAAGTGGCCTTATTCTGAATTAAATAACTATCCTAATTTACACCTAGCAAATTCAAAAATATTAATCAACTATATTATAATTTATTTTTACAAGAGTCTAATTTAGGGGCGTGTGGTGTGATTGATTAGCATGAATTATTGATTGATTGATAGGGAGACGTGTAAAATGAAGTTAATACATTTGGAACATTTGGACGAAAGAAATTAAAGCAAAGTTGCTCCAAGTATACAAACAAGGAGGCCATATGGAACACATTAATGTGTCGATCATTATTAGGAAATATATTGTTTTTAATTTACTCCCTTTGTGATGTTTTCTTGATTGAGTCAAAAGAACGAGAAAATGTCCTTTTCAATTATTTGATTAGGATGAAATTATTAGGGAAAGGTACATAAAATGACAAGAAAACTAGCAAGTATGTGGTTGGATTTCATTGTAGACTCGTTATATTAATATTTCACCCTTAATAGTCACTTTTATGTGTCAAATTTTCGAAGAATAATTTCAGCCACATAACTATATTAAATTAATTAAAACTGTAAAATTCATTGCGATTATAGCGAATGAAATTCAATTACCATACAAAAGATTAATCCCTTTTGGAGTTTGGAGGTGCGATGATAAAATTAGATATTAAACTGGCAATTTAACAGGGCTAATTCAAATCTCCTTTACCCTTTGCCAGACAATTAAGGGAAAATGATACTATATAGCCGCTCTTAGAATAATAGTCGAAAAATATATATTTTATATATTTTTTGTATATATATATATTCTGTATGTTATATACAAAAATTATACAAATTTTATACACTTTTTCAACAACCTAATATAAATAGTTTCTGACGCGAGCTAAAAGCGATAATACCCTGGGCTAAAGTTCCATGGGAAGTTGCAGAAACCAAGGGAATTGTGATATTTGGTACAAATATGTGACTTTGCACATATTGGTGAATGGTTTGGTTACCTACCAATCATACCTAGTTTATATATTGATTTGGTCAATCTCAAAGAATTAAGAACCAATTTTTTAACTTGGTAAAACCCCTAAACTCTCTCCCGCAAAAGAAAAAGGGCCAAAAAAAAATTGACTTAACAGAAATCTGCGCTTATTCTTTTTTTTTTTTTTTTTTTTTTTTTTGGGTGTGCATGTGTTGGCGCGCCAGTCAACAATTAACCGTAGCAAATAACGTAATTTGGTGCAAACACCAGTTTAGTTAATAGATTAGTGCTTATTCTTTTGAATTTCCTATGTCCGATGCACACAATTAGTTTTGGAAGATATGTTTGTATTTTGAGATTTTCTTACAAAATGTAGCCGAATGTAATAATGAATGTACTATTCCTAAGACTGGGCCCTGCAATTTAGTGTATTGATATTCTTAACATTAGATAGAATTTGGCTCCTTGAATTCCATAGTTTGTTGCCTTGCAATTGTTTGGATGTCAAGTATGTCAACTTACATTGCAAATACTTTGCACCCTGTGGACTCGTTTGGTACGAGAGATAGGAATAATTAATCTCGAAATTAAATTTGAGATGAGTTTATCCCATATTTAATTAGAGATAAAATCGTGATATACCTAATCCCGAGATTAATTATCCCCAGATTATAGCGTTTTTTTATCCCTATGGAAGCATAGCATGAAATAACTTGTTTCCCAACCAAACAGACCTGAAACAGTTTAATTTTTCCCTGACCAGAATTAGGACAAGCTCATGCTTTGTAGGATGCCATTTAATCTGGCATCTCTTCTACAAACCCAATCTTCAATCATTTTCAATTACTTACTGCAGCTCATTTACATGATAATCAGACCTTTACCTAAAAATAAAACCAACACAAAAAAAGAAGAAGAAAAACACAGCAAAGAGGAAGCAAAATCAGATTTTTCTCCAATCCCTTCTGGAAAATTAGCACTGCAATATCTAGTGCATCCCCATTGTCCCAAGAAATAGAAAGATGAAAAATTTCAAGATCAGAGAAAATTCTTGCTGTGAATTGCAAGCATGACCATCAATATTCTCAAAATTACAACACCACAACAAGAGATTTTCAAGTTGTATCAATTTGCCCCCACAATATACCACCAATAATGCCGCAATTCGCTTTGCACCAACCACCAATTACAACAGTCCCATAAAGTTAAAATCAACTTTACAGGTACAAAGATAAGCGCGAAAGCAAGATGTATGAAAAAGAAAATACCCTAGAAACCTCATTGCTTTCAACAGTCCTAAAATCCTACAAAAAGAAGAAATATATAGGGAAGAAAAAGTTTTAACTCTCACAGTTACGCTAATAATGCTGAAAAACTATTGAAGGCTATCAAGTTTTAACAGAAACCATTTCGCATATATCTGCCTCAACCAAAAATCTGTCACTATCAGTTACAGGAGGATTCACCATTTAAATCCTCAGTTCCAAGCAAGAAGAGATACCTCGGTGAAGTTCTTTGGTTGGCACTCTTCTAAAAATTGACAGTCAGCCTGCACACTTCTTTCCAACATTTGGTGGAACCATTCCTCCACATCCAAAGCATGTTGCATCTCTAAAAACTCCAATGACGATTTTCACTTCTTTTTTTTATGGTGCAAAAGAAAGGAACAGCTCATCAGTAGCTACTTGGCCAGTTAATCTGTGAATGCTGAGGCCGTTGATAGACATTCGCTGTTGGTCCTACCATATCAACTGGACCGGCCATTGTTTGAGACTGCTGCATAAGTGGGTGAACAGTTGATGCTGTAACTGGCTGTGCTGGGTGATAAACACTAGCAAAGGTTCCGTGTCCAGGTTGATTGGGTGTTAGAGCCACTTGACCCTGAGGATGATTATAAAAGGAACTTGCTTGCAAGCTAGATAAATCTCGATTGTGCGCATTAATCCACACACCTGAGCTTTCACTCTGCAAAAGAAGAGATGTTGCATCTAAATCACATTCCTTCAAACATATAGACAGATGATAAACATTTTTTATAAAGTGATGAAAGGAAGGAAATCAATTGGCCCAGGGTCCCGCTGGACAATGCTATTTACAAACTTAGATACCTTCAGCGGAAGAGGACATCGTGTCATGGTACAAGATATTTAATCACAGAGAAGGAAACTTAAGTATGAATCTAACCAACCAGTACACCAACTTATTTCTGGAGCCAACTAAGTTAATTAGGCAAAAGAAAAAAAGCTCAACAATAAATTACATTTAGAGACGTCAATGAGGAATGCTCCTTTTCAAAAGAAAATACATTTAGAAATTCAGACTGTTATATCTGTTTCAGAAATACGGAATTCTTCCCTCAACCAGATTGCAGAGAAGTACCAGTGTTCAGTTAAACAGCATACAAACCTCACTACTATAATGTTGCCCTACGCGAAATTAAATTCTCTATAACAAACACAAAGAATTTGTATGTACCTCAGATGGAATGACGTAATGAATTTCTGTTTTCCTTTAAAAATGTTCATCCTATATTTAAAACCAAATCCTTGATAATGCAGCTAAAATGTCAAATTTTGAAACCAAAGTACAAACAAGCAATCAGTTCATGACGAATCATCGCTGTTCAGCAGTTAGCTCTCCACGAAAATCACAGTAAAGCGCCCACACTACTGGAAAAAGAAATGATCAGGAACCTATTTAAACTCCACAGTGCAGCTTTCCCTGTGAAAGATGCAAAAATTTATGAAGTGCTGCAACTGCCCCTATGGCTCCTCAGATAAGCAGATTGCCGCGGGGCAACGGCGGGTTTATTTCGTGATCTTGTAAAGTGACTTTTAAAAAATAGATTGCCTACTTAAGTTCTTGGAAAAGCCACGTACTGCGGTCCTTGTTAACACACATGCTGCCAACTTCCACAAGCCAACATCTAATATTAGCATGCACTTTGCTAGGAGTCCAACTGATTACACTTAAATTATAATATAGTATCATGGATATATTACAGTTACAGATGAAACTAAGATCAAATTCAATTTGACAAATTATGTACTCCAATTAGAATTAAACTTTATCAGTTTTTGGCTTCAATTCTTACCAGCCTTATCACTACTACTGCTCAAAGCATTTCAAACACTAAATATGGCATATGCTCAGTTCTCACTATTTTCAGCAATAATGATGCACATATTCAAAGGAAATGATTCAATGGGCATAAAGGAATACCAAATTGCTAAGAGCAAATAATTGACCAACCTGTTGTCCACTAACATAGACGTTACTATCCTGGAACTGAGACGCAGAAAGATCCTCATTGGGAGCAGGGTTTCCAGTTGTTGTAGCTGAACTAGGGTTATAGTTGACAGGAGATGATCCATATGGCGCATATGTGCCGGGCACTCCAATGTGAGCTGAATTTCCCACATTAGCTCCTGGTCTATATTGCGAAAGCGAGTATCTGGCAGCAGCTGATGGTGGAGGTGGATATACACCGCCAGCCTGAGGTTGCTGGGAAAAGGCACCATTGCTTAATAATTGATGGATAGCTGTTGGTGGAACATAGAGCGGTGAAAAGTAGTGACCATATGGAATATAATTCGGATGATAATGGGGCAGATGCATCCCAGCAGCCTGCCGAAATACAGGGACAGGTTGCTGTGGTACAGCTATCGAACTCTGCATAAGCCCAGCAGCTTGAGTCACAAGTGGCGTCGGAGCGGCAGTAGATAAAGCAAGAATGTTCCCGCCCTGCAGAACAATCAAATAAATATATAGACGCAGAATCTTAGGTGTGGGTCAACTAAATTAAAGCGATATCCCAAAACTAAACAATTGTTACCTGCAAATTATTTATAAAGCAGAAGCGGCATACTTTCCAATATAACTACTTGAATATCACCATAAGAAGTTAAATCAAGATTTATCTATCACAAAGGACAGAAAGGCATCCAAGCAAATGATTTTAGTGTATATTGAGAAGTAGTTAACATATTTACTCTTTACTCAGCGGCTCAATGAGATTTCCTAGAAGAACTCGTACAATATTAGGGAAGCATGTTCTAGTGAAAGGAAATTTCGGTGAGCTGACAATTTAAACAGCACTGACATCTCTAATCTCTTCTCTGGTTTATTCAGATAGAATTTGCCTGACTATAATTCACTCCCTTTGCTGCATTTCAGACTGTAGAGAATTGACTTCTGTGTCAATTTAATAAAGCTAAAAAAATCAACCAGACACTAATTATGACTCAAGTATACAGGGAAAAAGAGAGCTTTTCTAGATTTTTAGCCAAACACCAGTACCCTAACCCTTAGCACACACTTTTCTTCCCTTCTCCTTCTGCTTATCTTTTCCCCCCACAAAATTAGAGACAAAAATATAAGCCTTAAATCAGTCAAGATGGATGTCAACCTCTTGAGAAGATTGAGAAGTTTGTGGAGGCACAACAGCAACACCGCCATTGTACTGGGTAGAAACACCCGCTGAATGAAAGGGTGAAATGCGGCCATCAGTGTCAGCACTCGAACGGTAGAATTGGGCATAGTAGTTTGTTGGGTCAATGGGTTGTTGAACCTGAACAAATGGATAGCTGTAACAGTTCTGGAGTATAATAAGTAAATTTTCCAAGCTTAACCACACAAATGCTTTAAAGTATATTGATTATCATTGAAATGTTTTAAATATTTCTCGGAGAAGTAATTGTTGCTAAATAGTTCTACAGCCATCAACAAGAAACAGACACAACCAGATAGCACGTGAATATCCTAGGTCCCTGCTACTCAAAGTTAAGTTAAAGCCAGTAGACACAGAGATTCAGTATTCAATCAAACTGCTGCGATGTTCAAAGCACCCATTTGAAAGTTCATTATATTAATAACAATTTGAAGCTTTAGAAAGTATTATAATGACAAAATAGGTATACAAAAATCCAGAGAACGAAGACCTACAAGGAAATTTGGAAGACGAGAAACATCTCGAGGTTGAGATTCAGAGCTTTCAAAGGGCGCGAGCTGATTGCCTAACATTGGTGGTACAAAGCCAAAATTATAGTTGGGCGATGTATGAACAACTGAATATTGTTGACCCGCCTGCAGAGTCTCTGGCTTCGATTCACTGCACTCCGGAGCAGAGGATGAGATATCATCTCCTTTGGCAGAGAAACTCTCCTGTCCATGTGAAGGTGGAGGCTGATCAGAATAATCAGTGTCCTCTACAGCTGTTGATGCATTTTGATTACTGCATACGCTCATACAAAAGAAAAATGTCAGGTGTGAAAAGCTAGAAATGGCAGAGGTGCAATTATAATCATGCATCAGCATTCAATTTTGATTTGGAAAGAAAAGATTCCACCAAGTCCAGAATAAAAAACTAAGAGGCAAACATGCTCACTCGCACCAAAAGACTGAAAAAACGGGGGAACTTTCACAGCTACAAAAAGACCCGCTC
>MCJB01028802.1:16096-35961 GCA_002018475.1 Nicotiana obtusifolia | reverse complement strand
GGTAGGGGGGGGAAGAAATAAGAATGTACATTATGATATAGACTCGGCAACTAGGGCTGGCCCCCTCCCTCCGATGTGCAATGGAGGTCACCAACCTAGGACGGGCCTTATTGACCACCCATTGAGCCCATCTATATATGTATATTAAGAATACAAATCAAGTAATACAGAAATATAAAGTTAACACAACTGGAAAAAATAGTGTTTTTATTATCAAGTCACAATGTATTTGAAAGTATCCAGAAAGATGCATCTAGTTGGATGTCTTGACACACTATATTTATGATACACATAATGATATGAAGTATACATAAGGCAGAAAACCTTCATGAAAACATCACATTTTATGATACACATAATAATATATTTTTAACAAATATAAGCAAACAAAACTCAATTTTCCACTAGCAACTTGTTTAATCTAATGTTGATCTCAATTTCGGCTCGTATGACCAAATCAATGAGAATTCAAAATTCTCATTGTTGCATGAAAAGCACCTTTTCAATGTTTCTTATGACAAGAAAATTGAAGATATATATTCATTAATATTCCAGAAGCTTGTACTCTCTATTCCCTGTTGAGGCATGTAAAAGCTTCTTTTCATTTCACAAAAGCGTCCAAGCAAAATTGCCACAGTCATTCTCCTTTTTTTTCTTTGGATAATCATGGCGTTTGGGCTAGCTTGTGCGCACCTCAACTAATTTCACAAAGTACCTGCTACCTCTCTACCCGCACATATACCGGGTGACTCTATCTACTAAGGCTTGGACAATTGGGAAGTCATTACCTAGTATTTTTTTGCCTCTATTGGGATTTAAACATGAGACCTCATTGCTCTCAACCTACTTTTTTCTTTTTTTTTTTGGATGAAGTAAGGGCTTGTTCTCAACCTACTTCATTGACCAAAAGGCTACGCCGTTGGACGCTGCTATACTCATTCTTCTTCAAAGCTCTTCGTAATATATGTTGTTTTAACAATTTACGATCTTACCCACAAGCAAATGTTCTTGTGGGAATGGTTGTTATGTCTCTTGATAAATTGCATTATGCTATAAATAAATAAATAAGGCAGCCCGGTGCACAAAGCATCTCACTTTCAAGCAGGGTCCGGGGAAGGACCGCAGCCCAAAGGGTGTGATGTAGACAACCTATCCTTAACAAAAGGATTAGTGGTTTCTTCCATGGTTCGAACCCGTAATTATAGGTCACACGGAGACAACTTTACTGTTGCTCCAAGTCCCCCTTTCTAAATTGCATTGCGGGTGTCAAATAAAATGTTCCTGTGGGAGATGGCAGGAACTGGATAACATCTTTATATTCGTTCTCTCATCTATTGATGAAAAAATATTCATTCTCACCAACATACTAAGGACTTTGCAGATTAATTCATTTGTTTATGCAACAGCAAGGTAATACTCCCCTGAACATTTAAATGTCTATTTCACTTGATAGATTTAAAAGAAAATTTCATAATATACTCTAATCCAAACATTTAATTTTGAAACTTCATAATTATGACACCTATAATTAACCAACAAATTTTTATTTTTAATTTTGGGTTTGGGCAGTCTGCTTTACGGCTTTTACCAATACCAGGAGATATGGTGCATGTGAATAGATATAGGTCTTGAAGATTTCTAATTTTTGTTTTATGAAGGACGATTTCTAGTATTTTTTTTATGAAAGAAGATTTTTAGCATTCTACTCTATCCTAATACACCATACCATTTTGATCGCTGCAAATTTCACATAATTTACATTTATTCCTAAAGCTGAAACCTAGGAGTAATAGCTGAATGTTGTTCTGGGTAGATGGATCAACAAAAGAACCTGTTCCTATTTGTTTTCTTGATTAGGCTCTTTGTCTGAAAGTTACTTGAATTATAATTCAACCTTCCCTTACCCAAATACAAAGGTAGAAGAACATCATGCAGGTAATTATGAGGGAAAACCAAGAACTTCAATTATCAAACTAAGCAGCAATAGTAACAAAACACTAACAAAATCAGTTTGGTAAATCTTTTGAGAAGCTGGGGCATTAAAAGCAATATTCTAACATAGATAACACTAAATTATTATACCTTTTTGTGGACCAATTGTTTGTGATCGATTGCTGTAATTAGACGAGGGCCTACTAACGGAAGAACCACAATGGATTGAAGAAGCAGTTTGCGAGAACTCTTGAAGTTGATTCTTTCCAGGCCCCTGAAATTTGCTTGGCATCTTCACTTGTATATCTGCGCTTCCAGTATCAGACTTTGCTACTCAGATGTGAGGGGAAAGAAATATATAAGCTTCAGCGCATATAACAAGTCCGTCTATTTAAAAAAATAAAAGAAAATAATAAAATATAATTATACTAATCATAACAACTATTCTATCAAATAATAACAGTTTCATATTATTATTTTTTTTGAGAAGGGACAGTTTCACATTATTAAGTCTTCAAAGCATTTACCAATAGTCTTTTTACTCCCATTGGAGTTTGAAGAAGCACGTTCAACTGGAGAATGCTGGCTCCCAACTTCCCTTCTAACCGTGCCTACTACACCAGCGGGTCGTGAATCATGAGATGGCAAGAGCACAGGATCTGAAGTTGAGAGATGAGCTTCTGATGGAGGTGGTGAAGATAGAGTTCTTGAAGAATTGATGGAGTTTGGCCTCCTCTGCCCATGTACATCCCTGTTTCCTGTAGCCACTTTTGGGATTTTGCTTGCATCAGCAGGAGTTGTCTGCACAACAGAGCCAGCACCTTTATTTGCTTCAAATTGTTTAATTCCTCTTCTTGCAGATGCGTGAGCATTTTGTACAATGTCGCTCCCCGAAGCTAGACCACTAGGCCCATTAGAAGCGGCACTTGATGAGCTGAAAAAACGTAAAGAGAATTAGGGCTTCAAAATTATGAGTGTGTGGATAAGCTTATAAGCATGTCAAACCAACTCATAAGCACTTGTTAACAAAATAAGACCAGATAATCTAGGCAACCAAAACCTAAAGGGCATCTTTTGTAACATGTGAAAGGTTTACCTTGGCAATCCAAGATTCCAAGGTAACATGCATATGAAAAATGCCTATGCAGGGAAAAATCCATAAAGATCAACACTACCTCGAAATATTTTTTGCCTCAACATTAGGCACATAAGATAAACCGACACTCTTGTCAAGAATTTGATTGGTCACATTTTCTTTCCCATTCTTTCCAGCACCTACATCTGACAAAACATACACACGTATGTATCAGTCGGTAAGGAAAAAGAGGAACATAATATTAATCTAAAAGAAATACGAAGGTTCTTTCGATGAGCTAAATGGAAAGGCATCAAGACTCAAGAGTGAAATCAATCCTTTTAAGCCTGATAGCAGTCGGAAAGCCTGATTAAGAGCTTAAAATCAGTTAAAATGTATCTGAAATAGCAGGTGAAATGTGTAAACAGAGTGACAGATTGTAGATTAGACATTTCAAATCTTAAAAACCAGAGTCTTTGGTCATTCAGCAAGAAGGGTACATCAGAATAGATGGAAAAGGAAGTAGATTGAGTATATTAGAAAAGATGGGCTAGTAAATTAAGATTCAGAAGAACACAAATGTGGAACCAGGGGTCCAGGACTCTGCAGCATCCTGAGAGACTACAACAAATGCAGGAATATTAACAAAAATTGATGTTTACCATGTGAAACATGACGAGAAGTCAAATTTCCACGACCCCCTTTGTTCCCCCTGCCCTGCGTGCCGGCTTTCCACTTTGATTCAGCAGATTCCTTGATTGAATTCTGAAGCTATTAATGCAGAAAGAGCAGGTGAAAAGGTCTATGGCAACCCAAAACACTTCCGCAGTAATTAAGTGTTTAAGAGAAAAAACTAAGTAATTTAAGCAAGATGCTTATACCAAATTGGATTAATCCATAAGTCCTCAGAAAAAATAAACCCATTTGACATTCATTAGGTCTTAAGGACCCAAAGGTGAATGAATTCTGCTAAGATGCGAAAACATAATGGTTTTAAATCAGGATTTTTTTGATAAACAATGGCATTAATCAGGACTACTATGTATTTTCTTCAGCAGAACAACAAGGTAAGCTGCAACGATGATTACAGAAGTTGAACAGAAGATGGCATTTGCAAATGCTGAACAGCTACATGATTGCAACAGTTTATGGATATGGTAATAAGTCACTATTATTTCAATGTTATAGAGAGAGATCGTGGGTATGCAACTCAGTTTCTAATCATACCTCCTTTTTTCGATCACGCTTCCTTTTAACTTCATGGAATGTATCTGCAACGAAAGCGTAAAAAAGGTTAGTAAAGAAACTTAGTTATGTCACCAATGCAAGGATACCGAGAAAGAGAGCACAAGAGGCCCTTTATGCTCCTATAATGCGAATGCCACATTTCCCTTATCAGAAAACCTGTGAATTACACATTTCTCTTAAAAGCATTAGACCAACCATCAGCCTATTGTATAATAAACCATAGCTGCAAGATGTAATTTTTAACCCCAAATCAAATGTAATCTGCTGCAAAATCTGATCTTGAACCAAAAGTAAATTTTAACCTGCTCCGCCCTCCCCCCCCCCCCCCCCCCTTCTTACGGGGAGCGGGAGGGTGATTGCATCTATCAGAAGTCTTTTTTTATCAAATACCAGAACAAATTAAAGGCAGCCCTCTTACACATATGCTATTATGCCCAAAACTGCTTTTAAGTAAATCACTCAGAAACACCAAACAAATCGAAAACACCAGAAAAAGAAAGAAATAAACAAAAAGAAATAAGAGTAAGAAGAAGAAAAAGGTGAAAAATAAAGGCCAAAGAGACATGGGAAAAGAAAAAAAGAACCGACTCAATTGAGTATGAGGCACACACATGCAAAAGACCAAAAGGAGAAAAAGTAAAATTCAAAAAAAAAGGTCACTCGTAAAAACTCATTCTATCAAGTAATCAAAAGCTAGAAACAGATCACAAAACAAAGCAAACATTCACACACAAAACGCTTATAAGTACAGATACAAAACAACACATAGAGCTACACACACACACACATATATATACATTGGCATACGTATATAAAGGGGGGGAAAGAATGGACCTTGAAAGAGGAGCTTTTGAGCAGTTTCGTTGGGATCCATAGAGCATTCTTTGAGCATTGCATATATCTCATCTTCACTGTGATTTCCAGTGATCTCTTTTATATTCTGGATCGTTTTCCTCACACTGCTCGGGATTGAAACCCTAGCTCCTACTCCAACAACACCACTGTTACCACTCTTAGTGTTGCTGCTCATCTTCACCACCCCCCTTAGAACCCCACCAATATTCTTCCCCCAGTACTATATGTATATAAAATATAGATTCCTGTATATACCTAGCTATATATCTCTCTATATATATATGTCTCACTGATGTTGGGGGAGAGAGAGAGAGGAAGAGAGGGAGAAAAGAGAGTGATTGATTTTATTTTGGTGAAGTACATATAGACTTAGGGGCAAGAAGGGTTCTTGAATATTTTGTATGCAATACCTTTGTTGTTTTCTATTTTTTATTTATTATTTTATATTGTTTGGTACGAGATATAAGGATAAGTAATTACGAAAACAAATATTAAATAAGTTAATTTTATGTTTGGTTGGGATAAAATAACGATATAATTAATTTCGGGAGTAGTTATTAAGAAATTATATTGTTATTTTTATCCCTATAGGGTGATAGGATAACAATCTCAAGATAATTAATCCTCGGATAATTTGATTCTTTTTTTCTTTTTTTGCTTTTGGTCTTAGGGCATTTTTGGCATTTGATTAAATTTTTATTTTTCCTATTTTGCATTCTTTTTACATTTAATTTTGGTCAATTTCTAAGCAGCGAATCCAAAATTCAAATTTAGATCATTATACCCTTTTTTTCTAAATTTATTTTTTTTGTTTAATTTCTAAATCACGAATCCAAAATTCGGATTTAGGTCATTATACCATTTAGTTTTTTTCTGAGCTTGAATATGTTTTTGCATATGAATGCTATGTCATAATCTTTTGCATGTGTTTATAGTTTTACTAGTTTCTAAAGCACGTGATTTGCACGTGTATTTTGTCTAATTATTCAGTATAAGATTTTGAATATTCACACGAGATTACTACAATACGTTTTTTATTAATCTCCTATATTTTTCTTTCACTACTTCATTTTAATTTTTTTCTATCTTGTATTTTTTAAATTTTATTTCGATCAATTTTTGAGTAGCGAATCCAAAACTTATATTTTGGTTATTGTAGCGTTTGCCTTTTTTTTTAACTTAAATATTATTTTTTTTGTTCAATTTATGAGCTGCAAATCCAGAACTACGTTTAGATCATTAGACCGTATAACTGTTTCTTAACTTAAATATTTTTTGTTTACGAATGATCTATTATAATCTTTTTTACATATGTTTTTAGTTTTACTAGTTTTTAAAGCACTAGATTTGCACGTTTATCATGTCCAATCATTTAGCACAAGAATTTAAATATTCACGTAAGACTATCACAATATATATTTTTATTAACGTTTTGTTTTTCCTTTCACTTATTTATTTTAATATTTTTTCTATTTTATATGTTTTACATTAAATTTTGGTCAATTTTTTAATAGCGAATCTAAAATTTAGATTTAGATCATTATAGCGATTTGCTTTTTATGAACTTAAATATATCTTTTATTCAACTTCTGAGTAGCAAATCCAGAACTCATATTTAGATCATTATACTGTTTGACTTTTTTTGAACTTAATGATATATTATTTTTTAGTTTTAAATTTTCTAAAACACGTGATTTGCAAGTGCATCTTGCTCAATCATTTAGTATAAGATTTTATATTTTCACACACGATTATTACAATTTATTTTAATTAAATATTTTATTTTTTCTTTTATTGGTTGTTTTAATATTATTTTATATTTTTTTTAATTTAATTTCGGTCAACTTTTGAGTTATAAGTGAATCCACAACTCATATTTAGTTGTTATACTATTTGGCTTTTTTGGAACTTAAATATTTTTCTATGTGCAAATGATCTATTATAATCTTTTTAAATGTGTTTATGTTTTATTAGTTTCTAAAGCACGTGATTTGCACGTGTGTCCTGTCCAATAATTTAGTACAAGATTTTAAATATTCACATAAGATTATTATAATATATTTCTTATTAATGTTTTGTTTTTCATTTTACTCTTTTATTTTAACATTTTTCCTATTTTGCATTTTTTACATTTAATTTCGATCAATTTTTTAGTAGCGAATGTCACGACCCAAAACCCACTATAGGTTGTGATGGCCCCCAACGTCGCCGTTAGGCAAGTCAACGGTGGACTACCAACTTAATTTTTATTTTATTATTTTTAAAATCATGAATCTTATTTGATAGAGAGATCGATGCATCTAAAAATTGTAGATACGTATGATTTAACTAAAATACAAAGTAAAAGTGTCTTAATAGTAAGCTAAATCATAAACAAATTCTAGACACCCCAAAACCGGGTGTCGTGAGTGCATGAGTATCTACTAGAAGGTACAATAATAATACAACATATGTCTGGAATACAAGATAGACAGGATAATGAAAATAATTATGATGGAGACTTTGTATGTTGTAGTTCGTAACAAGGGATGCAGCTTACCGTAAAGTCCACGCAATAGATATGCATTTGCACCCAAAAGACCACCAGAAATGTATATACCTGCACAACGAGTGTAGGAGTGTAGCATGAGTACGTAAATCAACGGGTACCCAGTAAGTATCTAGCCTAATGGAATCGACATTGTCACTTAATGTTGGTCCAATAAATCAAGTATGGTAGAAAGTAGACAAGTATAAAACATGGTAATTAAACAGTGAAAACAAGTATAGATACCTACATCGAACAGTACACACAAATCCTCAATTATCTGTTACCTCCCCAAATGGAGTATATATAATATGGTTCCCCACCGGATAAATCATCACAACTCAAATCAGGAAAACTCACAGATACAATAGCTTATTGTCAAATATTACGCATGATTTTGCCAAGGCGAAGGGCCCGATCCCATAAGAGTATTTCATGAAGTTGCCGAGGCAAACATACCGATCGCATAAGAATATAATACATGAAAGCTGCCAAGGAGAACGGTCCGATCCCATAAGAGTATTTTATAGAAATGCCGAGGCAACGGCCCAATCCCATAAGAATATAATACATGAAAGTTATCGAGGCGAACGGCCCGATCCCATAAGAGTATTTTATAGAAATGCCGAGGCGAACGGCCCGATCCCATTAAGAGTGTGTTACAATGATATCATGTCGAGACGAACGACCCGATATCATAAGAGTGCGGTACATAATCTTGCCGAAGCGAACGACCCAATCCCATAAGAGTGTATGACAATATTCGGCCAAAGCGAATTGACCGATCCCATAAGAGTGTGTTACAATATTCTGCCGATGCGAACAGTCCGATCCTATTAGAACAAGAAACTTGACGAGTCCTCGACCCCACTCACGAATATACGTGTGAGTTATGAAATTTAAGGAAAACTTTGCAATGAATACGCACAACGTGGGAGAAATTCGTAAGGGAAGCGCAATTTCTACGGCTAATCAAGTAGTTCGTCCAATTTCTAAAATAGCGAGTCTATTACTCTACACAAGTATAACGCCTCTCTATCACCTCAAATCAATGCACATCGATCTGAAAATAGTCAAACAATGTGCAAACAAATAAAAATATACCCTAATACTCATAATTAATCAGTTTATAACAATTCTCAAATTCGCTTGAAAAGTCAAAAAAGTCAACCCCGGGCCCAAGTGCTAGGGGTGCTTATTGAGCGGATCGGGCGAATAAATACGCTTAACGGTTCAGCTTAACAGTTATCGGATTATAAATATAGTTATCTGCTAGCATCCAATAAGACACACAAGCGAATTGGGTATCGGATTAATAATTATCGGACGGCTTATCGGCTAAACCAAATAGTAACTTTTTGAATAATCGATCAATCAAGTACCAAATAGTTTCAAATCAATACCAAATTTTTAATACCATATAAGATCTAACCAACGGTATTTTTGAATTGAAGAATCTTTAAGACTACTCATACACTTATTAACCAAGTTCAGTAATCAATCAAACATTCGTTCTTCACAAGACAAAAAAAAATATTCATTCTTCCAAAAAAGCAGACTTTAAAACAGGACACAAAACCAGACAATCCAGTCTAGTACTTCTAGTTCATTGCACCACAATATGATCACTGATCAATTCCGCAAAACTTATCAATCATCCTCATGTTCATCTAACAAAAGGTTTTAGAACATATAATGGCCACCCGCTGCCCACACTTGCTAAGCTGCATGACAAAAAGAATTGTATGAGAAAGGATCATCATACTTCAACCCCCTCAGTGATAACCTTTCTTTTGAATTCCTCTTCCGTTTGTTCTATGAGGGAAGAAGTCAAACTGATACAAGTCTTGGTAGTTTTTTCATCTAATATGTAATGCATTCTTAAGTACATATGGCAGATAGTAATCGACATCAAGATTGTTTTGGTCAAACAAAGTGTAAATGCGTAGGGTTTCAATAGTACTTTATATACATAGGGGTAAAAGTATAAATATAAAAAATCTTAAACGGGTTAACGGTTTACCCGATAAAAAAATTGAGTAATCCGCCCCTAAACTATTAAGCCGGTAATTATAAAATCTCAATCCGTCTGCCATCCATTACCCCGATAATCCGATGCCAATAAGCCAATAAGCCATCGGTTCGGTTAACGGTTTCGGTTTGGTTTTGAACAGCCCTACCAAGTGCCCGATTTTCGAAAATTTTCGAAGATAAACATCACCCATGACATCAGAAACTCAAATATATAATTTATTCCCAATTCCATGTCCAATTTCGTGGTCAAAATTCAAAAATACCAAATTCTAAGTTTTCTCCCAAATCTCATAATTTCTACAATATTTCATGTTTAAATTCTTGTAGAATCCATGTAATTAACTAACATTATGTGAGAATTACTTACCTTCCCATAGATGACGAAAATCTCCCCTTGAAGAGCTCAACAAATTGCCCACCCAAGTGAAGATGAGAGAGAAATTAATCAAATCCTGTATAAAATCAAGTATGCCCAGGCCCGCTCTTCTTTGCATTCGCGATGGCCAGCTGCCCCTGCCCTTCGCGTTCGCGAAGGCCTTCTGCATCGCAGCCACCCAGCCTTTTTTCGCGGTCGCGATCTCCATGTCGCGTTCGCGTAGGTTGCCTCAACACTCTCCGCGTTCGCGATGAGAAAATCCCAGCAGCCCAAAAATCCTTCTTCACGAACACGTCAGACCCTTCGTGTTTGCGAAGAGCAAAATCAGACACCAGCACCATCAGTTGCAAAACAAGGAAAAATGATATGAAACCACTCTAACTCATACTTGAGGCCCCCGGGACCCCATTCAATCACACCATCTAGTCCCAAAATATAACACGAACCTGCTGGAGGCCTCAAATCACACCAAAGAACATCAAAACTACGAATCGACGATTGAAAACTTCCTCTTAACTTTCAAACATTCAAACTTCAACGAAAGCGTCCGATTCATGCTTAAACATTCCGGAATGACGCCAAACTTTACGCACAAGTCATAAAATGACAATACGAATCTATTTCAAGGCTCAAAATACCAAACGGACATTGATAACATCAAAATGAAACTTCAAACCAAACTTATGAAATTCTAAAACTTCAAAATGTCGACTTTCCAAAATAAGCGTCGAAATGCTCCCAAACTATCCGATACTCAACCCGAACATACGCTCAAGTCCGAAATTGTCATACGGACCTATTGGAACCTTCAAATCCCTTCCGAGGTCGTTTACTCAAAAGTCAAACCTTAGTCAACTCTTCCAATTTAAAGCTTCCGAATTGAGAATTTTCCTTCCGAGACAACTCTAAACTTCCCGAAATTCAATTCCGACCACACATATAAGTCATAAAATATGAAGTGAAGATACTCACGGCCTCAAACCGCCAAACGACATGCACGAACTCAAAATGACCTGCCGAATTGTTACAACAAATCCAAAACTAAGATTTAGGTCATTATAGCGTTCGGCTATTTCTGAACATAAATATATTTTTTGTTCAACTTCTAAAGAGCGAATCCAGAACTCAAATTTGGGTCATTGTACCGTATCATTTTATTTTTTATTTTTTTGGGTACAAATGATTTGTTAATTTCTTTTTACATATGTTTATAGTTTTATTAGTTTCTAAAGCACGTGATTTGCACGTGTACTTTGCTCAATAATTTAGTATAAGTTGTTAAATTTTCACATAAGATTATTACAATATATTTTTTATTAACGTTTTATTTTTCCTTTCACTGATTTATTTTAATATTTTTTTCTATTTTATATTTTTTACATTAAATGTTGGTCAATTTCTGAGTAACAAATCTAAAACTTAGATTTAGGTCATTATAGCTTTTGGCTTTTTTCTGAATTTAAACATATCTTTTATTCAATTTCTATTTAGCAAATTTAGAACCCAGACTTCGATCATTATACTGTTTGGCTTTTTCTGAGCTTACATATTTTTTAATGATCTACTATAATTTTATATTGTTTTACAATTTTTTAGTTTCTAAAACACGTGATTTGTACGTGTATCTTGCTCAATCAGTTAGTATAAGATTTTATATATTCACATAAGATTACTAGAGCGTTTTTATTAAATATTTTATTTTTTGTTTTATTGGTTATTTTAATACTTTATATTTTATATTTTATAAAATTTAATTTCGATCAACTTTTGAGTTCGGAGTGAATCTATTACTCATACTTAGGTTGTTATACTGTTTGTCTTTTTTGAAACTTAAATACATACAACTGATCTATTATAATTTTTTTAAATGTGCTTATATAGTTTTATTAGTTCTTAAAGCACGTGATTTGCACGTATATCCTATCTAATAATTTTGTATAAGATTTTAAATATTCATATAAGATTATTACAGTACGTTTTTATTAATGTTTTATTTTTCAGTTCACTCATTTATTTTATTATTTTTCCTATTCTTAAATTATTTTTTGTTCAACTTATGAGCTGCAAATCCACAACTAGATTATATCATTACACCGTAATAGCTTTTTTTGAACTTAAATATTTTTTGTATGCGAATGATCTGTTATAATCTCTTTACATATGTTTATAGTTTTACTAGTTTCTAAATCACGTGATTTGGACGTTTATCATATCCAATCATTTAGCACAAGATTTTAAATATTCACACAAGAATATTACAACTTATTTTTTATTAACGTTTTGTTTTTCCTTTCACTAATTTATTTTAATATATTTTCTATTTTGTATTTATACATTAATTTTTGGTCAATTTTTGAGTAGCGAATCTAAAACTTAGACTTAGGTCATTATTTCTGAACATAAATATATCTTTTATTCAACTTATAAGTAGCTAATCCATAACTCGGATTTAGATCACTATACTGTTTGATTTTTTGAACTTAAATATTTTGTAATGATATGTTATAATTTTTTATATTGCTTTATAGTTTTTTAGTTTTTAAACACGTGATTTGCATGTGTATCTTGCTCAATCATTTAGTATAAGATTTTATATATTCACACACGATTATTACAACGCATTTTTTAAATATTTTTATTTTTTCTTTTGCTGGTTTATTTTAATATTTCTATTTTATATTTTTAAAATTTTAATTTCCGTCAACTTTTGAGTTTTGAGTGAATCCAGAACTCATATTTAGGTGGTTATATTGTTTGGCTTTTTTGAAACTTAAATATTTTTTCTATGTACAAATTGTCGCGACCGAAAACTCACTATAGGCCGTGATGGCACCCGACGTTCCCATTAGACAAACCATCGGTGAACTATCACGTTAACTGTTCATTCTATTACTTTCATAATCATAAATCTTATTAAGTAAGGAAATTTACACCTTTAAAATAACGGGTGCATACAAAATTAGTAATGCATAAAAAAAATAAAAGGTGATGACAATATGCAAATCCGTAAGCACCAACTAGAATACTCCAAAACTCGGTGTCACAAGTGCATGAGCATTTATAAAGGAGTACAATAATAATACAACATCTGTTTGGAATGTAAATAAGACATGATAAAGTATATAGTACGATTGGAGACTCTGTGAGGCTGCGATAAGTAGCCTGGATTGCAGCTCACCATAAAGTTTCTTCATCAGCTGCGCCTACGTGCTAACATGACCACGAAATGAACTTGTCAGATCTTGCACATTTAGTACAGAAGTGCAGCATGAGCATGTATATCAACGCGCATCCAGTAAATATCTAGCCTAACCCCGGAGAAGTAGTGACGAGGGATCAACATCTACACTTACTAGAGGTCCAATAAAGCAGTATGATAAATTATAAACAGATATGAAGCACAACATTAATAATGGGGTAAAACGGTAACTAACATAACCCTCCAACATTTATTTTGGCAATATAAATATCTCGAAGGTCATATGTTATCTCAACAGATCGAAAATATCAAATGTAGTCTCAAACGAGTAAGGAATACCACATAAATGCCAGGTCTCAATAGAAGGGAAATTTCACGAATATTCGGGATCCTGGCAGTATTACACACGATTATGTCGAGGTCATAAGGCCCGGCCAAGAGTGGCGTGTACACTGCCGAGGGTCAACCGACACGAACCAGAGATGCATCTCAATATACTGCCAAGGCGTTTGGCCCGCTCCACAAGAAAGGAAGGAACTTAGAAAATTACAAGACAAATGCTTAAAATGCAGGTACAGGAGCATAAAGAGAATATAACCTTTACCGTTTCTCAAATAATTTGCCAACAACTCAAGGTGATAAGGCTCGGCCTAGTATATATATTCCTAAATCGATTCCAATTATAAATTCAAATTAATCAAGCTAGCATATTGGGTTCATATAACTCAAATATTACATGATAGAGTCCTAAGTCTACCCGGACATAAACATGCTTTAGCTACATACAAACTATCGTCACCTCATACGTAGCACCTACAACTCGTAGCACATAACAATTACATTATCTAAGGGCAGTTTCTCCCTCACAAGGTTAGGCAGGAGACTTACCTTGCTCTGAAGTTCCATAACCGGCTCCAATGCCTCTCTAACACCTCAAACTAACGCTCATCGATCATAAACTAGTCAAACAATGTGCAAATCAATCAAAATATACTCCAATACATATAATTTAAAAATTTATAATAATTTTCAACTCCGCTCGAAAAGGCAACAAAATCAACCCCCAGGCCCACGTGTCCGGATTTCAAATATTATGGAAAATAAATATTACCCATAACTTATGTAGTATATATTTATTCAATTTCGTCCATGAATTGATCCTCAAATCAAGGATTTATCATCTCATAACTTTGGGGCTCAAAACCCCAATTTCTAAATCCCACTACGGATAAAAATGATAACCAACAAAAATAATAATGAAAAAACATCAAAATAAAGGTCAGACATTCACCCCCTTCTTGAGACGAGAACAACACCGTGAAAATCATCTCAAATGGAGCTCTAGAACTTAAGATATGCTTAAAATACTAAAATTCTCGGTTTAAAACACTGTCTAGATGATTTTTGTTCATCGCCTTCGCAGGAGACCTTCGCGTTCGCGAAGAGTAATTTTTCTCGTTGACCGATTAACCCAGAAATCCTTCTTCGCGAAGAATAAAAGTTCGCACCAGAAACCAACAATCTTGCCCGACACAGCAATAGGCATAATTCTCTCATATAATATCAGAATTCAATGATTCTTGTTGCTATGACTACGTAATAACGATACAGATCTAATGGTTCAATTAAATCACAAATCAAAGGTCGTTTGGTGAATATAGTATCCTTTATACCCAAGAAAACGACGCTGAAACATCAAATAAGAGTACGACACAACCCAAACACATCTGAGGCCCCAATACCCTGTCCAGTCACACAAACTAGTCCCAAAACATAACACGAATCTACTCGACGCCTCAAATCATACCAAACAACATCAGAACTACGAATCGACGATCGAAACTTTCTTTCAACTTTCAAACATTCAAACTTCGAGGAACGCGTCCGATTCATACTTAAACATTCCGGAATAACGCCAAACTTTACGTACAAGTCATAAATCACGATACAAACCTGTTCCAAGGCTCGAAACTCCAAACAGACATCGATAGCACCAAACTCCACTTCAAACCAAATTTAGAAAATTCAAAAATATTTAAAATGCTAACTTTCCATCTTAAGCGCCAAAATGCTCCCGGACCACCCGATACTCAACCTGAACATACCCGCAAGTCCGAAATTATTATACGAACCGGTTGGAACCTTCAAATCCCGATTCCGAGGTCGTTTATTCAAAAGTCAAACCTTAGTCAACTTTTCCAACTTAAAGCTCCCGAATTGAAAATTTTCCTTCCGAAACAACTCCGAAATTCAATTCCGACCACACGTACAAGTCATAAAACATGAAGTGAAGCTACTCATGGCCTCAAACCACCGAACGACAAATAAGAGCTCAAAACCACCGATCGAATCTTTACACAAATGATCTATTATTATCTTTTTAAATGTGTTTATAGTTTTATTAGTTCCTAAAGCACTTGATTTGCACGTGTGTCCTGTCCAATAATTTAGTACAAAATTTTAAATATTAATATAAGATTATTGCAATACGTTTTTTTATTAATGTTTTATTTTTCATTTCATTATTTATTTTATTATTTTTCCTATTTTGCATGATTTACATTTAATTTCAATTAATTTTCGAGTAGCGAATCCAAAGCATAGATTTCGGTCATTATATCGTTTGGCTTTTTCTGAACTTAAATATTTTTTTTTTCAACTTTCGAACAACGAATTCAAAACTCAGATTTAGGTCATTATACCGTTTCGCTTTTTTGAACTTTATTTTTTTGTGTACAAATGATTTGTTATAACTGTTTTACATATGTTTGTAGTTTTATTAGCTTCTAAAGCACGTGATTTGCATGTGTACTTTGCTCAATCATTTAGTATAAGATTCTGAATATTCACATACGATATTTACAATACACTTTTTATTGATATTTTGTTTTTCCTTTCACTGTTAATATTTTTCCTATTTTTTATTTTTATCTTTACTCTTAATTTCGGTTAACTTTGAGTTCTGAATCCAAAACTCATATTTAGATTATGGTTTAACTTTTTTTTAGCTTAAATATTTATTTTGTTTAATTTATGAGTAGCGAATCCAAAACTCGGATTTATGACATAATACCGTTTGACTTTTTTCGAACTTAAATATTTCTTCTATGTACAAATAATCTATTATAATTTTTTTTATATGTGTTTATAGTTTTATTAGTTTCTAAAGCACGTGATTTGCACGTGTACCTTGCTCTTCATTTAGTGTAAGAATTTGAATGTTCACATAAGATTATTATTTTAGGGTTTTTATTAATGTTATATTTTTTCTTTCATTAGTTTATTTTTATATTTAATTTTTTCTCGACCCTTAGTTTGTGATCCAAGTAAGATTAGTTCATGTATATGTATGTGTTTGACTTTTTCTATACAAGTATTTTGTGTGTGTAGAAATTAATAGTTGCAAAATTTTGCATTATGACAACTTGGAAGCATGTTTTCGATCTTGTTAAGGGCATATTTTAGTATTTAATTTATTTTATTTTTTAAAAAAAAATTGAATTCTTTTTACATCTACTTTCAGAAAAATTTGAGCTGTGAAGTCATATTAGTTTAAATCATGTTATCGTGTGGCATGAATAGTTACCATTCTTTAAAGGGGAAAGGCCAAATACACCCATGTACAATTGGAAATAGTTTACATTTATTCTCCGTTATACTTTTTATTTAAATTTACTCCTACCGTTAGTAAAGTAAACAAAAATGCCCTTATCACTGTCAGATGTCCATAGTGGCATGAGACCCATCAATTTTCAAGCCTATGTGGAGTCCATGTCATTATTTTTTATAATATTTTTTAAAACAAATAATTAAACCTACCCCGTCTTAAATTAAAGTCTTCTTCTTCTCTAAAGACCACAATTGCTAGCACTATTCTTTAGATTTCAGCCTACTCCTAAAGGAGTTTCAAAACTCAACCAAACTCCATTCTGAAAACGTGCTTGTTTCCAAAAACTCAGATTATGCAATCAACGTGCCACCAATGTGTCCATCTTCGATGGGGATCTCATCGCCAAGCTTGTCCCTAAAGAAGAAAACCTAGAAAGTGAAAGGCCAATAAGTTGTTGGTTCTTACCGTTTCAACCTACCAAGATGGTGTGAAAATTGATGAAGAAAAGATTTTGGAGATTCTGAGGTGATTGGGGAAGATTTCTAAAATACAAAGTTGTGATTAACAGATAAAGGAGGAGGGAGGCAATCGACGATGATTCGTTTACTGTTTACTTGTCTGATGGATATTGAAGGGGCATTGAGACATGACCCATTTGAGATTTTTGTGAGAAAGAAAGATAGTGGAAAGAGAGTGTTATCCACGAACACAAATTTGGATTGTACAGTTTTTTATTTTGAATATTATTTTCATGTACAGTTCTCTGCAAAATTTCCTTTGGAACTAAAAAAAAAAATATTTCCTTAGATCTCAGCAGTGATAGATTTAAAGGAGAAGAAAACTTTAATTAAGGAATAGGTAGGTTTAGTAATTTGTTTTAAAAGATATTGTTTAAAAAAAATGACATGGACTCCACCTAAGTTAATGACAAGGGTATTTTTATTTACTTTGCTAACAGTAGAGGTAGATTTGAATGAAAAATATAACGAAGGATAAATATAGATTATTTCCAATAGCACAGGGTATATCTGACCCTTTTTTCTTTTTTAAATTTGCTCGACTTGGAAGCTTAGTTGGAGAGGGTGATTCCTTATTAGTTGGCACGATAAATTGTGTTTCACCTTAAATATCATAATTTTTATTTGTTATGTAGTTGTAATTATATCAAAGCTAACACTTTGGTGAAATTATCTAATTAACTGGTCATTAGATACTTATTTGTAATCATTTAAACTTATAAAGTTCTGTTTATAACTTTATTAGTTTTTAAAGCATAAGCTTTGCACGTTTTCTCAACTCAATCGTTTAGTACAAGATTTTGAATGATTACTAAACATATATTATTTTTTTATTCTATTGATTTTTTGATATTTTGTTAATTCTAATTTTAATCTCATATAAAATCAGTCGATGTCATATTTATCTTTTGGGCTGTTCTATGGAAGTGCTTTTTGCATGTACAAATGAGTAATTATAAAATTTTTGCTTCCGGTAACCGTATCTGGAAACAACGATTAGTGGATATTGGTGACAAAGAAAGGTATAGGTAAAATTTGGAACAGTCATTTCAATCTTTTTCTTCCAATTCTAAAAAAGAAAAATCCCGAAAAATCCGTTAATAAATAACGAACTCCATTATACAGATGATAGGATAGGGCTAAGGTAGTAATCTCGACGGAGATTAGGATGAGCTTTGATGAATAAAAGAAGAATTGGTAGAAGATTTCCACTTGAAAGCACGTAGAAAAACGTGGCACTTATGCCATAAGAAATTTTCGTTTCACTTCTTTGATCATGATTTTCAAATGTCAATTAATAATGAAGAAAAGAAATATTTTTAATAAGGAAACGAAATTGCTAATCTGAAGTAAAATCCAAGTATTCGTTGTGTACGATTATGACAAAATTAAAAATAAGTATCCATTAATGATCAGTAGAAATCAAAAATATTAGTTTTTCAAATGATGAATGTGACCCCTTGTTAGTGACATGGAAGTTGAGTTTAGAATATCGGCTGAACGTGCAAAGATAAAAACTCGATTTTAGTTCGTTATATAATTTGTAAATATGAATTTTTACTTTATGAGTTATAAACATATATAGAGTGTGTGTGTTTGGTATGACGGATAAATATTTTTTTTTAAAATAATTGTTTGGAAAGTAAGCAATTTTTTTAACTTATTTTATAATGTTGGGTTAGTTAGCAAAAAATATTTAAAAAAAAAATATAATCTAGGCAAATACTATGCGAGACGATATAAGAGCGGGGGAGGGTGGTAGGTCAGGATTTATGGTCCGAGGTGAGATCAGGGATGGTTGAGTGTAAGGGTGGAGGTGGGGTTTGGGTATGGGGTGGAGTATGCGTTTAGGGGTTGCGTTGGGGGTGAGGTGGGCTAGGGTTGAGGGTATGGGTGGTGGCAAAAAAGGTTGAAAGAGAGTTTTGACAAAAAATAATTTTCTTCCTTTTGGTAAAGATCGGAGGAAAATGAATTCATAAGAAAAATATTTTTCAAAGCATTTAAGTCAATCAAACATAAAAAAATTAAAGAATATTTTTCTTCGTACCAAACAGACGCATAATTTAATGTGGACTTAAAAAGGAGTTCTTAAATGAGGAGAAAGAAGGTGAATTCCTTTTAGCTCAACTAATTTTTCTTTAAAAATTCCACTAATCAAACCCTTATATTTTTATAGTACATGGCCTTATTCCCTGTTATTTTCAATTTTACACGTTAAATAGTTTTAATTGTTCTTTGTTTATTGATTGAACCTTAAAAGTATGTATTTGTTTTTTAGGACAATGAAATTCAAGATATGAAATCTATACCTCCTGATGATTTAAGAGCCCTAAGCATACTTTATATAAATAATTTCAAATAATTATCCTACATAATAATTTTTTAAAGAAAATATAACAACTTAATGGAATATGTATCTCTTGATTCGAGGCTCTAATTTTGATAAATCTTATCCCGCGCAATCTCTCCTATTTCCTTTCCCCCCCCCCCC
>MCJB01028802.1:2067-14247 GCA_002018475.1 Nicotiana obtusifolia | reverse complement strand
CAAGCCCCCAAGTGTTCTTTCTTTGTGAGGCCACCATTTATGTTAGAGCTTATAAAAATCCTTGTGGGGTTTATGCCATGCAACCTTAATTGCATGGGATTGAACAATAGTATGTTCTTTTTGTGTTAGAAGCTTACACTCGGCCGCTGGAGCCATGGAGTTTTTAGGGTTAAAATTGTAAGTCGGGTTGTCATGGTTATTATTGTTACAGTCGATCCAAATGCTCCATAGAACAAATCGATATAAATCTATCCATGAAAGATAAGGGATAAGATGGGAGTATTTAGGTCCTTTATATTAGGGAGCCAGTGTGAAGGGTTATGGTTAGGAGGGGCTTTATAACCTATCATATTCCAGAGTTGAACAACTGCTTTACATCTAATAAAGATGTGTTCGATAGTTTCTTTATTTTCTTTTGCATACAGGACAAATGGGGTCTATGTTAATGCTTATATAGTGAAGGTAGGATCGACTTAGAAGTTTATTGTGAAGGCATTTCCATATAAAAGATTTAATCTTATTTAGGCAGCGTAGATCCCAAATCCAGCTAAAGTCATTGTTATTTTGTTCATTAGAGCTAACTAGTTTATAGCAACTTCTCGTAGAAAATTTACCATCTCCCATTAGTGACTTGGGTGTCTTTAGAGCACCTCCTAGGGTGTATGGATAGGATACTATTTCTCGTTACTGAGGTAATTCTAAAAAGATTTTCCCCATATCTCAATTATTGTTAACCCAAATGTCACTAATGGTTAGGCTAGTGCACGACACTGTAATAGGGCCCTCAATGAGTTGTCTAAGGTTTGGAGATTTAGGAATCTAATTTGAGTGTCAGATCTTCATATTTGAGTGGGTGTGTGGAATCTATTTGATACCCTTGTTACATATTTTTCAGCCTTTCACTATGCTTTTCCAGACGAAGGAGGAGTTTTTATGGTTATTAGTAGAGCCATAAATCGAAGAGAGGATTATGGACCAAGGTTTGTTAGTGTTGTGAATTAGTCTCCAAGTAGGTTAGCCAAGTTTACTAGATTTTTATCTTTTGTTGCATCAATGCCAAGACCTCCGTTTTCTTGTCATTAGTCACTGTTTTCCAATTGATGAGATAATTTTTTTGGTGGTATTGGTCGAACCCTATATGAAGTTTCTTTGAATCTTATCAGCATATTTGAGAATTTTTATTGGAAGGTAATTGTATTGCCTGATATGATTTGGCATACTATTAAGAGTGGAGGAGGCCAGTGTAGTTCTCCCCGCCATATTGAGGAAGTTTGATTTCTAGGAGGCTAATCTCCTAGTCATGTTGTCAAGGATGAATTGATAGTCAGATGGTTTTGGTTTAGTGTTAGTGATCGGGAATCCTAGGTATTTTCCAAAGCTTTTACTAATGTTAATGTTAACGAGTTTAGCTTGGGCTTTTGAGGTGGTGTTGGAGCAGTTTTTGGAGACGATGATTTTTGATTTAGTGTAATTTATTTTCTGCCCTGATAGGGTACAAAAGTTCTTGAAGCAGGTAAGGATAGTTGTAGGGGATTTTTTGTCAATATTACATATTAAAGTAAGGTTATCCGCATAGAATAAATGAGATAAGAAACATTGATTTTTCCCAATTCTAATTGGAGTCCAGGTTCCAATATCAATATTATGAAATATTTGAGTGGATAGCATTTCCATACAGAGGCTGAAAATGTTAGGAGGTAAGGGATCACCTTGCCTAATACCTCTACTGGGGCGAAAGAATTAACTACTGCTACCATTCACTAGGACAGAGATTTTGATGGTAGTGATGCAATTTATGATAGTTATTCATGATGAGTTTGGAGATCTTGGGAGGGAATTTAAAATGACGGAGAGTTTTGTATATGAAGGACCATTCTAACCGGTCAAAAGCCTTTTCAAAATCTATTTTCAGGACCATATTAGCTTTTTAGCATAATTTCCTTTATGATTATGGCATTGTCACTAGCTCGTCTTCCTTTAATAAAACTACGTTGGTAAGGACTGATAATGTTAACTAGGTAAGGTTTTAATCTGTTAGCAATGATCTTTACTAATTGCTTTATAGATGGTGTTACATAATCCAATAGGCCGGAAATTCTTTATAACATTAGGAATTTTTCGTATAAGGCAAAGGTAGGTATCATCGATATATGTTAGGAGTGTGCCTGATTCAAAAACTTGATGGCAAAGATTTGTTACTGAAGAGTTGATTATATGCCAATATTTTTGAAAGAAAAAAGGGTGAAGCCCATCCGGACCAGACGATTTAAACGACTTAAAAGAGAATATTACATTTCTTATTTCTGCAGGGGATATATTATTATCAAGAGATGATAGGTCAATGTTTTTGTGGCTAGGGGGGGTCAGATTCTATAGAACTCCAATTAGAGTTGGCATGGCTAGTTGTAAAAGCTTGTTGGAGGTAGGAGTAAGTGTGATCCATTGTTTTTAGAGGATCATCGATCCAATTTCCTTCTGGGTCTTTAAAAAAGGCAATTTTGTTTTTCCTTCTTTTGTTGATGGCACTTATGTGGAAGAATTTGGTGTTTGAATCACCTTCATTAAGCCAATGAATTCTAGATCTAAGTTTTCAATAGTTTTCTTCCATCTTGAGGTAGTTATTATATTCAGATTTGAGGGTGTCCTCAAGATGGTGCAAGAAGATGCTATACCCATAAGAACTAGAATTTTGGATACCATTTAACTTAGCTACTAATCTATTTTTCTTTTTGAAGAGGTCACAAAAAATTTCATTTTTCCAATTAGTAATACGTTCTTTAAAAATAATCAACGCATTAAAAAGTTGTTGTTATACCAATCGTCTTTAATTATATTACTGAAGTCTGGATGGCCACTCCAAAAGGTCTCTAGTCTAAAAGGTTTAGGGAGGGTGTTGTTATATTTTGGAATTAATTCAAGGAATATGTGATTATGGTCATAATGAACTTTTGGTAGATGGATTACTGAAGCTTTTGGAAATAGGTTTTACCAAGTATAATTGGATCTATCTTTCCATAATAAAGTCCTTTTTAAAATTACGATAACTTGACCAAGTGTATTTACAAGCCTTAAAAACCTATATCCATTAATTTATAATTTATTTTTGGCAGATTTGGCAGCTCGTCTCCTACTAACATGATTCCCTCCAATTTTTTCATTTGCTTTCATGAGATCATTAAAAACTCCCCTAGTAACCAAGCTCCTTTATAGTTATCAAAAATATTACTGATGTTATCCCACATTAAGTTTCTACCTAGAAATATTTGTACTAGCATATATAGATGAAAAAGTCAAGGATGTCAGATAGGAGGTACCTCAATTAGAGCATGAATTTCATTGTTTCTCTTGACAAAGTTGTTGACATTCACCAAATTTATATCCTAGAGGACTGCCATACCACCAGATTGGCCCTCAGCTGGGACCTCAATCATGCCCGTAAAATCAAACTCGTTCATTAAGCTACCAGCTAATCATTGTAGTTTCAAGGAGGGTCACCATGCAAGGATGGTGAGTGGCTATCATATCACGAAAGTTCCTTTTAAACTCATCATCATTGCCTCCATTAATATTCCGAATAATAATAGTTTTAGCATGATTTATGCTTTGAGGCAGGGGTTGGAGATGGCCATCACTTGACTCCCCTAAGGGAATATTGGATTCCTCCTTAGAGAGAGTACCAAAATCATTGCTTGTTCCCCAATAGTAGGGTCCTGGGGTGGTCGAATGTGCATTGTGCACTTGAATAGTGAATTTGGACAAGCTAGAATAAGCCTCTTCTCCTGCATCTGCTCGAATAAAAATACCTTGACTTCGTCTAGGTTTGAGGATTCTACCATTAATTCTCATATTAGGTTGATGGGCTCTTCCATCCCTTCCTCTACTGGGTTTTCTTGATCTTGGGGCATTTGTGGTTGCGGGGCCTGGTGACCCGTGGTTCCTAGGTTTACTGGGATTTGTGTTTGCATGTGGTTTAGAGTTGGATCCCATGTCATCAAGATTGGGTTTCGTGCAGTCATCTCCCGGAGAGGGAAGAATGGTAAGTCTAGCTCCATGTTTTAAGGTACGTATGAATTTTGATTGTAGTGGGGTGGGAGGTTTCATTGTGCACGCATTGCTTGGATCAAGTTGTTGTTCATCCCCGGTGCTAGTGATTGCACTATGTTGTTTACCCAAATGTAATTTATATAGGTGTTCATTTCTAGACGAAGACCCTCGGGCACTAGTTGTGCTAGGAATTGTGGGTTTTGAATTAAGATGATACTCTCCTTACCATTGATGTTGAGTTGAAATGATATACCCCTCCCCATTAATCCTAATTCTATCGATAATGTTGGATGGTGATCCTAGGAAGGGGGTGGGTGGGTGGGTGTGCATATATTAGAGATAGGTTTGCTAACTGGCGAGGTAAAGGTGACAGGTTGTCCATCGTTTGAGTTCGTTGGTTTCTTAGAATTTGGATGAGTCTGAATCTCCTCCGGTGATTGAGAGGGCTTATTGGCATTGTGTTGAGGTAAATGTTGGTGATTTAAGGGGTTGGGGATGGAGGTAGTGGGAATGATTACCTCTATTTGTATGGCATTCGAAGGGTTTAGCGTGTTAGGATTATAGAGAATTTTGCATGCTTTTGATTTGGCACGTGTATCGATGTATGTGACATTTGTTAACGGGTGTAATTCCGCATGCATAGAGGTATGGCTAGTTGATTGGTGATTATAGTTGATAAAGAGATTGGGGTCATAATTAACTCCATTCATTGGGGAGGCAATGCCGTTTGATTTGGTTTGGATGCTATTAAAGTTAGACTTTTCAATATTAGCAAAATTGTCGACTGGTGGTTTTAGAGTGTTTTGGGCATTGTTTGTCTATAGTGGTTGGTTCATGTGCAGGTTGTTAGTTGTAATTTGGTTATTACCACTAGAGTATTATCCAAAACCGTGTGTTGTTTATCTAAGTTAATGGCCGAAAAACGTTTTTTTGTTTCTACATGATCATCATCACTTGGGTTACTAGACAACTCTTGGTCATGGTCTGGTATGAAAGCATTATTAAGCGAATTGCTAGATTACTTAGGAATGTATCTTAATTTTTGAGTGACAATGTACTTACCTATTGCAACACTGAATAATTTGACATCAATACCTAAATCATAGTTCTTGCTTACTGCCTCTTTTGTTTTTGTTTGAGTCGATTCTTACTTTTGTGAATGGTACTGTATGCCAGCCTTCCTCTTATATTGCTCTTGTTGTTGAGTTATTGTTGTTTGAATGTTCATTGGCATAGATATTGATTCTTTGGTCATGGGTATTTTATAGATACATGTGTTGGCTTTATGGCCTAGCCTACCACATGTTTTGCAAAGGAAGTGGTCTGCTTCGTATTGAATTACTTGTTTATGTGTGCCAATGTTAATAGACCTTTTCACTGGTTCTTCGATTGGTAATTCTGTACACAATCTGGCGTATCTGTTTCGCAAGGATGATGATGTGCATGCATCCACCTTTAATAATCTTCCTATGGCTCCCCCTATTTTTTTGAAGCATTAGACCATCGTGAAATTCAGTTGGTAATTGAGGGAGTCTAACCCATACTACTGAATAAGTTTGCTTCGCTTCCGTTGCAACAAAATTTGATTGCTACCTCTGCACTACAAGAAAATTTCCGTAGATGAACCATGGACCTTTTTGAAGGACCAAATTCATACTTTCTTCTTTTTGTAATTTGACAATAAAGTAGTCGTTACCCAGGTCGATGAGAGAACTATTTTATTGATTTTCCATAACTCTTGGATTTTTCATTTCAAAAATGATGAAGGATTCTTTTGCCTTGGAAGTTTTACTATTAGAGAATATTTCCATTGATGATATATTCCTAGTCTATCCTCTAAGGTTATAGGAATAATTATGAAACTTATCTCATTTTCCTTAACGGGTGGGTTTCTGTTTCATGTTCCTGAACGTCCATTGGGAGGGTGAGGGATGATAAGGGACTTGCAGTAATATTAACGGTTTCATCCTTCCCCAGGAGTTTGTCCTTGAAAAATGGAGGAGGAGAATTTATTGTGACGCTTAGGTTAATTGAAGCTTTGTCTTCAATGATTTGAATGGAATTTTTACTATCCAGAGGTTTTGGGGGGGATTCGTAATGGATCTTGGTCAGTGGTAGTGGAATTCATATGGATTGAGGGTCGAGAAATGTTGCAAGAAGAGTAGTTAGAAAGAAGGAAGACATTCTATCTCCAAACGGGGAGAATCAGAGCACAAAAAACATTGTCGCTATGAATCAACTAAATAATTACTACTACGTAGCATGTTTACTTTTAGTTCAAGATTCTTCTTGATTTTTTTATCTTTTTTTTGTGTGGATTTTAGCCAAGGTGTGTAATCTTTATGGTCCATTAACTGTTTATGATTGGCTTCAACACTTATGAATAACTAATTATTTAGAAAATTATTTTAATATTTAAAAGTATTTTTACTTTTAAATACGTAGCTTATTAATTATTGATCACTTTTAATCGACCAAATCAAATGATTTGTATAATTGAGTATCATATGAAAAAAAATTAAATAATTGTCATTTATATGAAATCCAAAATGGAACATAAGTTTAACGTATTTACAACTGTGAGCACTTGATTTTTGCCACATTCAGAATACTCCTATAGAAATCAAAATAGATTTTTTTAATTAATTAATTAATTATTATTCGCCATTTTTAGGAATTTTAGTAGATTTTAATTGTCCACATTTTCTTGTTTGTTTAATTTTTGATTAAATCATGAAAATACCAAAAAAAAAAAAAAAACATCATGCATTACATTTAGGATATGTTTTTTACATTTTTAGAATTTAATTAATAATTATTTGTTTTATAAAAATTAGAAAATCACGAAAATAGTTTATTTTTTACATCTTTCTTGATCTTTAAGCTTTAATTCTTAGAATTAAGTGTTATTATAATTTTTATAATTATTTAAGTAGCTTAAATTCACATTTAGGTAATTTAGGATTTTTAATTATTAGCATTCTTAGTTTTAAAAATAAAAGAGAAAATTAAAAACACAAAAAAAAGAGAAAAAGGAAATCAAACTGGGCTGTTAATTTAAATTAAACGAGCCCAAAACAATGAGGACCGGACCAGCCCAAACCCAACTCCCCCTTATACCTAAACGACGTCGTTTGGTTAAGTGATTGATCTGAGCCATTGATCCCAGCTGATCCAACGGCTCACAACTCACCCTTTTCGCCTATATAATTGTCCAAATCTACCCCCTACCTCATTTCGTCTTCTCCCAAACGACCCCTATCCCAAACTCTAAAATCCGCCGCCCTAAATCCCACTGAAGAATACGGTGGCTCGCCCCAAACCGCCCCCAAATCCACCCAAAATCCTACCCAGGACCGCCGTCGTCCCCTCACCCTAAATTCCCATTCCGTTTCAGCCAAAACCCCCCTGAAATCCTAGCAAATTTAGATAAAAAATGAAACGTTAGAAGTTTCGAAACTTCCAAAATCAAAGTTTCTGAGTCGATTAAAAGTCAAGATAGACTTTATCCGTGTGTTCTTAACAAGAACACACGGTTAAGGTCAATCTTGGCTGAAAAATTAAAACTTTTAAGTTTTTTCAAGCCACTGTTAGTCCCTACAAGTCCAAGGTACTTTCCCTCTGTTCTCTTTCATTTTTGTTTTATTTTTATTTTTATTTTTTGTTTGTTCTCATCTTCTACCCTTTCTTTTAGTTTTCTAGTTTTGATTTTTTCTATTTCTGTCAAAATACGTGTTTGCATGTTAAGATTTATGGTCTGTTTTATTTTATTCTCTGGTGTTTGTTTCGTTGGGCTTAAATTGGCCGAGTCATCAAGACTCTGTGAAAGGCCACGGATAAAAATATGTGTGTGTCTGAATTGGGCTTTTAAAAATCAAAGCCCTAGAAGAAAAAGGATCGGAACTAGACTTAGTCGTATTTGGAGTTGGGTCGACTCGACCCGTGAGGTTTACAAAGTAAAATCAGGGTATTAAAGGGGTAATTTAGGTAATAGTTATGTAGGAAATATGTCAGTAACAAACTAACAGATTAAGAAGTTTCTATAGAGGCCTTAAGTGCAATAAGATAAGTAAAATTAGATAAAAGTTGGGCCAAAAGAGGTAATTTCAGAAGTTTGTAACTAGAATGGACAGCTGTCCAAAAGTTTGTTAAGAAAAGATGCTGATTTTTCTTATTTTCAGGGGGGTGCATGTGAAACGGGGTGGAGATTTTTTTTATAAAAGAAAATCTCTCATTCTGCATGAAAAAAGTCTGAACGAGCACTCACTCTCCCATACACAAAATCCTCTGTATAAAGATTTCACATACATATTCCCTCACTGATTCTCACTAGAAAACACATTACTCCCGGCAAATTTTCAGAGAAAAGTTTTAAAAGTCATTTCCTTTACTGATTTGCTGATTAATACTTGGGTATTCAAAAATCGAATCAAGTTGCTAAGGAGCTGTTTGTTGCTGTTCTTTGCTTGAATCTATTGTACTTGTTGTGCTGAACTCCAAACTTCTGTCATTCAGCCTTATTTGGCTTTTGGATCTTTTATTTGCTGTCAAGGTATGACTTACCAATTTCAAATAATGTAAATGTTGTTTAGATAATGCTATGTTATAAAATCTGCCATGAGTATTCGTCTTTCGTGTTCAAATGTCATGCTATGATGAATTTGAGTTAACTTTGAAATGCTGATGTATGAATTTAATATAGATTCATGCGAGATTGTTTCTACTGCTTTTTTTTTTTGTGGGTTTATTCATATTGCTTTGATGTTTTGTTAAGCTCATGTTGTATTGGAATGAGTTAATATTTAAACATACTGCAGTATTTGATTCCACTTAATCTGATTGCTTATGCTACTGGAAATGGTGTCAAATTAGTTCATAATCTTGTCATTCTTTATTGGATACATGATGTGTTTGTTGAATTCTAATGGTTATGAGTTGAATGCATCCTTACATATTGTTAATTTGAAATTTGCGCAACACATGAACAAAAATGACTTCAGGTATAAGAAATCGTGATTCTAATGCTCTGAGTTATTAACTTTTTTGGTAAACATTCATAGTATCTCTAATAATTCTGTGAGCACCTAACTTTCAATTGATGTAGATCTCATTTAGCGAATAAACAGTGGAGGTCCATTTTTGACCTTACTTTCTCTTTTCGTTTTTGTGCTAGAGATATAAAAAATAAAAAAAAATTATGTCTCATTCATATCGTTTTTTTAGACAAACTATGTGTGCATCCTGATTTTGCTTTAGTGCATTGATTCTTATTTTGCAAGTATGCTGTTGGGTATCTTATTTCGTCATTTCTTCACCCATAATTGCGTTAGCATTGCATTTGCTTCAGTAGTGTCCTTTCTGCCGAAGAGTTTTCTTTGGTAGCTTGGACTTGGGTTTAATTGATAAATGGACTAGATTACAAAATGGACTATTAGCTAAGATATTTGGGCCATGGGGTGATAATACCTGATTATTGGAGATTAAATGAGGCATAGACCGTGTGCTATACGACTCGAGCCATGTTGGAAATTAAATAAAGAGGATGTCAATTTATTAGATCAAACGACTTAGTATTAATTCTTATAAACACTCGTAGTTTGCTTTAGGCATGTTAATAATAAACCATTGTGACTATGGGTACGGTTCCCGTGCCATAGGAGCAATGCCAATTTCGGGGGTGCCTTTTAGGTAACCCGATTTCAATAACTTCAAATAATAAAAGCTTTCGAAATAATTTGAGGTGCGCCGTGCCAGATAAAATTTCAAAATGCATGGCCCTCATTAATCAATATTAAAATCATTAGAAACCGAGGTGTGCTATTCAGTAAATTTGCATGGCCCTCGAAAAGATAAGAACGTGTAGTTGCTTTAGGCGCGTTGTTTTAATAACTCACTTTCCTAAACTCGGGTGCGCATTTATGCAACCTAATCCTAATCTCAACGTTAAATAAAACGCGTTACGGATTACGGGTGCATTTAATTGACGTAGTTCATGACATATTTTAAATGACGTTACAATTTTCCTAATAATTAAACAAAAACGGTTAAAGATAAAATATACCATAGGCTAAAAACATGTATTAAGATTAGATAATAAGCCGATTATAACAGTTAAGCAACCGTGATAGAACCACGGAATCCGAGTATGCCTAACACCTTCCCTCGGGTTAACATAATTCCTTACTCAGAATTTCTGATTCGCAGACTTCACAAAGAAAGTCAAAATTTTTCTTGATTTGGGATTAAAAAATAAACCGGTGACTTGGGGCACCAATCAAAATATTTCAAGTGGCGACTCTGAAGAAATTAAATAAATAATCTCATTTCTTATAATGTCATTTTAATTGGAAAAACTCCCTTATATACTCTTCAGGGGTGTACGAAAAGGAGGTGTGACAACAACTAAAGGTTATCATGAGATAAATATAATTACCTAAATAACGTGGCTAAAAAAATTACGATAGGGATCTATTTTCATCTTTATATGCCTTACAGAAATCCAACTAGGGGAAATTCAATGCGATTTCTACACGAGGTAGGCCAAAAAATTAAAGGAAAAACTACAATATATAGCTACTTTAAAAAATAATAGTCAACAAAATATATATTTTTGTATATTGATATATAATATAAATATAATATATATATATTTAGTATATGTAATTATTTTTAATCCAATAATTTGCGCAAAAATAAATAAATAACCTTTAACTTATTTCATTAGACTTTATAGGGGCTTTTAATTATAGGTGACAAATATGTTTTAAAATTGAGTTGGGGTAATTCTAGTTTTAAAAATTGAGTAGGGGTGATAAACTTTGGATTAGTGATTAGAGAGGTTTGACTCACCCCAAAGTTATTTTTTTAACACTTTAGCCCAGAGCTTTTAGTGTAGCTATTTTAAACTCAAGTTTTATTTTTAACACTTTGACCCAACCCACATAAACCTTACTGGGGGAAAAGCGCGCCAAATATTACCCGCTCCTGCGCCGTTTCCACCATATTTGCCTCTGTTTTTTTGCTTCGTTTCTTCTTCTTGTTGCTGCTTCTTCTTGCTTCTTCTTCTTATTTTGCTACTCGTTTCTTCTTCTTCGTCTTCTACATCTACAGATTCTTCTTCTTGTTCTTGTTCTTCTTGACTGATTTTTGCTCAAGAAAGAAAAAAACAAGACCACCTGATTTTGTAATTTTGTTGACTGGATTTCATTCGTGTAGCAGTGGGAATTACTTCACAACTCATTCCATTGTTCTTCTTGTTCTTCTTCTTCGTCCGCCATTGTTGCTCAAGAAAGAAAAAAAGGTGACCACCCGATTTTGTAATTTTTTGACTGGATTTTGTTGCTGCAGCACTGGTAATTACTTGGGAGTGGTGGTTTTCGCTCATTTGGTAAGTATCACAATGCTCTTTTATTTTGATTTTCCACCTGAGTATAAATCTACTGATTTTCCAACAACTTACAGTAGCTGTTGTAGTTGTTGCAACGTGCAATGTGGTTGTTGCAACTTCTACAACAGATTATGAAGTTGTTGGAGTCAGCTTCAGTTTTTGTCTGAAACAGAACCCAAAAAACTGAAGCCATGTCCAACAGATTATTGACTTGCTGCAACAAATGTATTACTTGTTGCAGCAAGTCTACTACTTGTTTCAACAACTCAGCAATCTGTTGGACATCTTCAATAGTCTGAAACATTACCCCAAAAAAACTAAAGCTGGTTCCAACAGATTAGTGAGTTGTTGCAACAAGTATTACACTTGTTGCAACAAGTAATACACTTGTTGCAACAACTCGACAATCTGTTGGACATCTTCAACAGTCTGTGAAATATTACCCCAGAAAAACTAAAGCTGATTCCAACAGATTAGTGAGTTGTTGCAACGATTTTATTACATGTTGCAACAAGTTAATAATATGTTGGAACAAGTGCTGCAGCTGTTTCATTTTGTTATAGATTGGTATGTACTCTCATGACCAATTTTTTGTTAAACAAAATATATTCAGGTACCTCGAACACCACTAATGGAGGACTCAATAACAATAGGGGTTGATTGCCATGGTGAATGGATCGAGAAGAATAATCGATATATTTGGCGATGGAAGGGTAGCGACACGTTAGAGACGATAGCGATGACTGTCC
>MCJB01028801.1:373326-427324 GCA_002018475.1 Nicotiana obtusifolia | reverse complement strand
GGGCTCTCCGGTTATAATACCTCTCGGTCTTTTGTTTTTGGGCCGCCATTCGAACGAGGGCTGCTTCTCTTCTCTCGTCCAATAACTCTAAATTGATGTTCATAGCTTCTCGATTTGAATCTTCGGTTGCGCATCGGAACCTGATACTCGGTTTGCCTACCTCGACTGGTATTAATGCCTCAGCACCGTATACTAAAGAGAAAGGAGTGGTCCCGGTGCTGGTTTTCTCGGTTGTGCGGTAAGCCCATAGAACCTCGGGCAGTATTTCTGTCCATTTTCTCTTTGCATCGGTTAGCTTTTTCTTCAAGTTTCGAATTATGGTTTTGTTGGTCGACTCAGCTTGTCCATTGCCGCTGGGGTGATAGGGCGTCGATAAGATCCTCTTGATCCTGTTGTCTTCGAAGAATTTTGTCACTTTACTGCTGATGAACTGCTTGCCGTTATCGCACACGATCTCCGATGGCATCCTAAATCGACATATGATATGGTCCCAGATGAAGTCGATCTTCCTTTTCTCTAACTTTTTCGTAAGCCTGCGCTTCAACCCATTTGGAAAAGTAGTCAGTCATAAAAAGAATAAATTGAGCTTTATCTGGCGAACAAGGGAGAGGGCCAACTATGTCCATTCCCCATTTCATGAATGGCCATGGCGATAGGACCGAATGTAGTGTCTCTCCGGGCTGGTGGATCAATGGTGCGTGCCTTTGGCACTCGTTGCACTTGCGAACGAACTCCTTTGCATCTTTCTCCATATCGACCCAATAGTAGCCGGCTCGAATTATTTTTCGAACCAAGGATTCGAAACTGGAGTGATTCCCACATGAGCCTTCGTGTATTTCTCTTAAAATATACTCGGTGTCTCCTGGTCCAAGGCATATTGCGAGGGAGCCTCCGAATGTCCTTCTGAATAGGGTCCTATCATCGGATAAACAGAACCGGGCTGCCTTTGTGCGTAATGCTCTCGATTCTTTGGAATCCGCAGGGAGTTTACCTGAGCTGAGATATTCTATATACTTGTTCCTCCAATCCCAGGTCAAGCTTGTCGAATTAATTTCGGCATGGCCTTCCTCCACCACCGACCTCAAGAGTTGTACGACCTTTTCGGACTCAATTTCCTCATCTTCGACCGATGATCCCAAGTTGGCGAGGGCGTCGGCCTCACTGTTTTGTTCTCGAGGTATGTGCTGTAAAGTCCATTCTTTAAACCTGTGCAACGTGACTTAAAGCTTGTCCAAATACCTCTGCATTCGTCCTTCTCTGACTTCGAAAGTCCTATTTACTTGGTTGACCACGAGGAGGGAATCGCATTTGGCTTCTATTATTTCTGCTCCCAGGCTTTTGGCTAGCTCTAAACCTGGAATCATAGTTTCATACTCTGCTTCATTGTTAGTCAATTTTACAGTCTTGATAGACTGTCAAATAGTGTTTCCGGTTGGGGGCTTTAGTACGATACCAAGCCCCGATCCTTTCGAGTTCGAGGCACCGTCAGTGAACAGGGTCCACACTCCCGAAGGAGTACCCGATTTGGTCATTAATTCCTTTTCGACCTCGGGTATTAGTGACAACGCAAAATCAGCGACGAAATCTGCCAATACTTGAGATTTGATCGAGGTTCGGGGCCGATATCCGATATCGTGCCCGCTTATTTCGATGGCCCACTTGGCCAATCAGCCGGATAGCTCGGGCTTATGCATTATATTTCTCAGGGGATAAGTTGTTACTACACATATAGGATGGCACTGGAAGTAGGGTTTTAGCTTCCTAGAGGCAGTCAATAAAGCGAGTGCTAATTTTCTAAATGCGGGTATCTAGTTTCGGCTTCTCCTAAGGTTCTACTGATGTGGTAAATAGGAAACTGTGTACCTTGTTCTTCTCGGACCAGGACCCCACTCACCGCTACTTCCGAAATGGCAAGGTAGAGGTATAATTGTTCACCCATTTTTGGTGTATGCAGCAAAGATGGGCTAGAGAGATACCTCTTAAGCTCTTCTAACGCGCGCTGACATTCCAGACTCCACGAGAAATCGTTCTTTTTTTTCAGCAAGTTGAAAAATCGGTGACTTCTATCGAAAGATCTCGAAATGAACCGGCCTAAAGCAGCTGTCCGACCCGTCAACTTTTGTACAGCCTTTACACTGTCTACAATTGTAATTTCCTCGATGGCTTTGATCTTTTCGGGGTTAATTTCTATTCCCCGATTCGAAACCATGAAACCGAGGAATTTTCCCGAGCCCACTCCAAATGCGCACTTCTCCGGGTTTAATTTCATGTTGTACTATTTCATCACATCGAACTTTACCTGCAAATGGCTCAAATGGTCCTCTGTTCGCAGGGACTTAACTAACATATCATCAATGTAGACTTCCATTGTTTTTCGAACATTCAGTTTACTAAGCATTGATAAGTAGCCCCCGCATTCTTTAACCCGAATGGCATCACGTTATAGTAGTATGTACCATATTTAGTGATGAATGATGTCTTTTCTTGATCATCCTTGTCCATTCGTATCTGGTTATAGCCGGAATAGCGTCGAGGAAGCTAAGGGTCTCGTGGCCAGCGGTGGCGTCGATCATGCGATCGATGTTAGGTAGGGGAAAAGAATCTTTAGGGCATGCCTTGTTTAATTATTTGTAATCTATGCACATTCTTAACTTATTTCCTTTCTTAGGAACTACAACTATATTTGCTAACCATTCCGGGTATTTAACTTCCTGAATGGATCCTATATTTAAAAGCTTGGTTACCTCATCTTTGATGAATATTTGCTTGACTTCGGATTGAGGCCTCCTCTTTTGCTTGACCGGCCGAAATTTAGGATCGATGCTTAGTTTGTGAGTCGTGATATCCGGAGGTATCCCTGTTATGTCAAGATGGGACAAAGCGAAAGAATCTTCGTTAGCTGAAAGAAAACGAATAAGTTTAGTCCTGAGCTCGGAACTTAAGCCCGAGCCCAGGTATACCTTCCAAACCGGTGCATCCTCTCGGAACGGAATTTACTCGAGTTCCTCGACCGTCGACTTAGTTGCATCGAATTCATCGGGGCCGACGAATGACCGGGGAATCCCGTAGTCATCATCTTCGATAAGCCCTATTCACCTTCGTTCGTTGAAGGCGATACCTGTGATTGCTATTTGGTTCTTTGGGAAGGAGCTATTGGTTTCGACACTGCTTATTCTACTGCAAACATTTCTTTCGCCGCATGTTGCTCTCCATAAACGATTATGATCCCATCAGCCGATGGGAATTTCAACACTTGGTGCAGTGTCGATGGTACCACTCTGATATCATGAATCCACGGTCTCCCGAGCAAGGCGTTGTATCTCATATCTCCTTCCACTACATAAAATTTCGTTTCCCGAACCGTACCGACAATATTCACTGGTAAAGTTATTTATCCTTTGGTTGTCTCGCAAGCCATGTTGAAACCATTGAGGACCCGAACCTCTGGGATGATTTGATCTGTCAACCCGAGCTGTTCGATAACCTATGATCGGATTATGTTGGCCGAGCTACCGGGATCGACCAACACACGCTTCACCTTAGTTTTTTGTATAAGCACCGATATTACTAAGGCGTCGTTATAGGGTTGTATGATTCCTTCCGCATCCTCCTCGCTGAAGTGCAACGCTCCCTCCATCGCGTAATCCCGAGTGCGCTTTTCTCGGGTGATAGATATTTTTGTGCGTTTCAATATCGGTCCTTGGGGTGTATCTACCCTACCAATTATCATGTTGATCGTGTGCTGAGGTTCCTCATGGTTTACTGGTCTATTCCGGTTCCCGTAATGGCTTTTGGCTCGATCAACTCAAAAACTCTCGAAGGTGCCCATTTTCGAGCAACCGTGCCACCTCTTCCCTCAACTGTCGACAGTCTTCTGTCTTGTGTCCATGTGTGCCACGATACTTACATATCAAACTGGGGTCTCTCTTAGATGGATCCGATTACAACGGTCGAGGCCACTTGGTATCCTTAATGCGACCGATGGCCGATACAAGAGTTGCTGAGTCGACGTTGAAGTTATATTCGGACAATCGTGGTGCTTCTCGATTGCCAGCGGCTCTCTCGAAATTATTTCTCGCCAATGGTCCTCGGTTACTCCGATTAAGATCGTTCCTCCTTTCTCGTCTTGGGAAACCCTACCTTACAAGAATGGCCTTTCGGTCTCCAGGATATGGTCGATGCCTGTCTCTGTTCGATCTTGGCTCTCAATAAATATCTCTTTGAACCCTATCATGAGTTCTGATGGGGTAAGTGGATCCCGAGGGGGTTCCAAGTTGATCGTCCTCGACCCTAATCTTCGATTGGTATCGGTTGTGTATATCTGCCCAAGTGGCAGCCGGATATTCAATCAAGCTCTGCTTAAGCTGTTGTGAAGCCGTTGAACTTCGAGTGTTGAGTCCTTGGGTGAAGGCCTGTACAGCCCAATCATTAGTGACCGGTGGTAGGTCCATCCGTTCCATCTGAAAGCGAGATACAAATTCCCTGAGCATCTCGTTATCTCTTTTCCTAACTTTAAATAAGTCCGATTTCTGTGTCTCGACTTTGATGGCACCCGCATGAGCTTTCACAAAGGTTTCCGCAAGCATTGCAAAAGAATCGATGGAATTCAGGGGCAAGTTGTGGTACCAAGTCATTGCCCCCTTTGACAAGGTCTCTCCAAATTTCTTTAAAATGACGGACTCAATCTCATCGTCTTCGAGATCATTTCCCTTTATGGCGCATGTGTATGTTTTTACATGCTCATTTGGGTCAGATGTCCCATTGTATTTCGGAATCTCCGGCATGCAAAACTTCTTCGATATGGGTTTTGGGGCGGCGCTCGATGGAAAGGGTTTCTGTACAAATTTCTTTGAGTCTAAACTTTTTAATACCGGAGGTGCACCTGGTATTTGGTCCACCCTCGAATTATATGTTTCTACCTTTTTATCATTGGCCTCGATCTTCTTCTAGCCTGACTCAACTCGTCTGGTCAACTCTTCGAGCATTTTCATGATCCCGGCGTTTGCCCCCAATCCGCCTTCGCTTGGTTCCACTGTGATAGGTTCATTTTCGTGGATAGTTTCCCGAGGAGGGCCGGTCTCTATCCCGTTCGAAACTTGACTCCGATTTTGCAGCTAAGCAATAGCCGCTTGCTGGGCTTGCAACATGTTGATTATCATCCTGAGGCTAATCCCGTCCTCCTCGTCGTTCTGTTTTGCCGAGCGGTATTCTCTTCGAACACTGTTCGATGGGCCAGAGGTCTGATGCACATCGACCGCTATTTAGGAGTTAGCGTCGACTGGAACTTCATTACCGGGCGCCAAGTTGTTGTTTTCGCCATGGTGGTTAAATTCGCCATTGACGTATTGAGGCACAGATTGAAAATGTGACATGATTGTACTGAAACCTGAAAAAAGGTATTCTGCAAAGAACAAGTGTAAAATAGTCTGTGTAACAGAAAATTGTATCAAACGATCACTATTATCCTTAGCCCCACGGTGGGCGCCAAACTGTTTACCCTAGATTACGAGTAACAATTAAATTTATATGTGGTTTTAAGGATAAGCGATCTGATTTAATACTATTAAAGAATAAACAGAAATAAAGATTAAATTCAATGAATAAGGAGAAAATAAACTGCCAATATTGAGTAATCTTCTTGTGTTATAAACCTTTTGGAATAAAATGTAAAGCAAATAAACGAACAAAGTAGACTATAGCTTTCGTATATTGATTGTATATCGTCCTTTTTACAAATGGGGCTGTCTGTTTATATAGGAAAGGTGAACAATTCTATACAAGGTAAAAATCTCATTTACAAGATAAGATATCCCTAGAATTAATGGATTCAACGTTTTTATTGATTTGAGCCACGATTCCCCCCGAGATGTTTGTATATCACAAGATTTCCGGTCCTTCAGTTACGCAAATCTGATGACTTTACCATGGGATGTTTTACCCTGATCGGCCTCGACGATCTCACCTCGAGCGCCTTGGCTTCGAGCTTCGTTCTAACAACATCTGGTCTCGGGCTTCTTATATTAGATATTTCGGTCTCGACCTCTCGGTTGGTTACTTCAATCGACGTTGGTCGTTGAATTCCAAAACCGGTATTTTGCGATCGGGTTCGACCCCATACATTCAGCATAGAGTTTAGCTCTACCTTCTCCCTTCTTTCTCCTTTCCTCTCAAAAATCATTTTTGTGGCTCATTAGTTGTCAATTCCACTAAGAGAGAAAGCTCGAATTTGTCGATTTGGAGGTTAATCTGGCGGTGCATTAGATTGGGAAATACTTCTAAGGATAGATTATGTCTTGGGTTCTGCAAATTTCAATCCAGATTTTCATGTCACTCGATCATTTACTTACAATAGACCACTATTAAATAGACCACCCCAACTATTGATTTATAATCAACCTTGTGAGAACTGGTTAAGAAGACTATATATCAATATATGGTTATTGTTCTGGTGAATGAGTCGAGGGGCTAAATTACTGGACCTGAAATTCAAATACAAGGGTGATAATATCTATCGGTTTTCGTAGCAATGCTCATTATAACGATTTGATGGATGTCATCATGAAATGTGATCAATTAACATATTCGCTAAACCAACTGCCCGTTACTTACATGCTTAGTTCTGCGTGGGCGAGGGAAAAGACACCTCATTTGTTGATAAAGAATGATGATGATTTGCACACGTATCTCGTGTTGTTTAAGTGATGATACGTGGCCCGATATTTAGATATTTGTCGTTGAAGAAGTGAATGAAGTAGCAGATAAAATATCTTCGCAAGCTTCAAATGTTGAGTAGCAGCAACACCATCACCACCATCACCACTACCACACCAATTTTAGAAACAGATGAAGAAAATGGTCGATGATAGCTTCATTGTTTCAGTCATGGGTTGGATGATCTTAGAGAAAATAAAATAAACTCGTATGCTCCAGAAAATACTAATGTGATATCTTATCAAAGATATCGGAGAATCAGAAAAGAAGATTTAGTTACTCGAAGAGAAATATTACAATGCTGAAAAGGAGATAGACGTCTTGAAGACGAACTCAAAGAGTCTGAAGTAGTGAATAAGCGATTGCAGGAAAAATTCAACTGATTAAAATAGAGACAGGAGATCCAAAGTATTATGAAAAGGAGAAATTCATGGGATTGCTGTTTGTTCTGTTGTCGGCTTTTGTTAGTTGAAAAATAATATAGTAGTTTAGTTCAAAATATTTTTGTATGTTAAAAATATTGATTTGACCAAAATATGGTGCATTTAACTGCTTTTTATGTATCTAATCTATTTGTTGTGTTGATATTTTTTATGTGTTTAGTCCATTAGTTGATTATAAGCCTTTATCAGTTATCGATTACCAAGCCTCGATCTAAGTTATAATTATTTTGTTAATGATTTTATAAGAGTTATGAGCTTACAAAATAAACAAATTTAAAAAAGATATGTATTTATAAAAGATTAATCATTAAAATAGTCGCCCCATCCACCACTAATCGCAATAAACTTCTTACGTGGTCTATAAATTATGTACTCCTAACCCTAAACCTCACACCCTTAATCCTTAATCCTGCTCAATAGATATCATTCATGGTCGATTGCCAACTATCGGTTGCGTACTCAACTTCCATAAAAGTCAAGTAGAAACTATTTGTCGCTTATTTATAAAATTAGATATTAAACTTGATTTTATCACAAAATTAACAAAATTATAATATATACACATATTATTAATCAGGTTGTAACTTAAAAACTTATGAGAAATGGTCAATCATCATATCACTAAGAATTAGTCATTATATAATACGCAATAACTTAACAATTAGACATTGGGAGTACAATGACGGGTGTAATTAATTATTTAAAAATATAGATTGTAGAAATATAATATCTTATAATACCACTAAGGATTGATGAGAAATGAATAATTACATACTAATACTTAGGATTTAGTCATTCTACAACATGCAAAGACCTAACAATGTGAGAGCAACATAGACATTAAGAGTATAATAAAGGGAATGAGTAATTATTTGAAAATATACATTTTCGAAATGGAATATTACATAATACCATGAAGGAATGATAAAAAAATAAGTTAATAATACTATTAAGGATTTAGTCATTCTACAATATGTAATGACTTAACAATGCGATATCAATGTAGATATAAGGAGTATAATGTATGGCGTGACTAATTATTTGAAAATATATATTTTTAAAATGGAACTTTTCTTAATACCATTAAGGATTGATCATAAATGAATAGTTTTATAATACCATTAAAGATTTAGTCATTCTACAATATGGGATGACTTAACAATGTGTATTTACATTAATGTTGATATATTCAATGACTTGACATACATAGAACAAGAAATGTATGACTTAACCCTATTTCAACATCATGTGAATGATCTACATTTGTAAGTTACTAATTTGACTTAATAAAGGTCTTGAATCAAGTAATTTTACTACTGCAATCACTGATTGACCATAAATTGAGATAATTTGTAAGCGCTGGTGGAGCACTCCCATAAGTATCGACGTTATAACATGATTAATAATATGTATTAATATTGTATTATAAATTTCGTAGCTAAATCAAATTTAACCACTAATTTTATCATGATCAATAGTTTCTACTCGGCCTTTATGAGAGTGTATACGCTACCGACAGTTTGCAATCAACAATGAATGATGCATATTGATCAAAGTTGAGGGTTGAGAGTTTATATACTACGTGCGAAGTTTATTGTGACCAGTGGTGGATGGAGAAATATTTTGATGATTAATCTTCTCTAAACACATATTTTTTGTAATTTATTTTTTTTGTAAACTCGTATATATTGTACTCGAATAAATTGAGAGTTTATGATCAGTTTTTTTTTCATCTCATATATCTACAACTGTCTTACATTTTTTATTTTCTTATTTCTCATAAGATTTTGCATACGCGACAATGGTTGACAATCGCCTAAATTGGGAGTCTATAATCAGCTCGTAAACATCCGAAACGTTTTGCTTCAAGTCCAGTGGATTAAAAACATGAAATCGGTGGATTAAATACACAAAATTTATAAAAATAAACTACACTCAAAATAAGTTATTCAACATACAACTACAACATTCTCTAATATGCCACAAAGGCCAAGAAAAAAATAAATAATACTAATTTCTCCTTTGCCCAGAAAATTTATAAAAATAAACTACACTCAAAATAAGTTCTTCAACATACAATTACAACATTCTCTAATATGCCACAAAGGCTAAGAAAAAAATAAATAATACTAATCTCTCCTTTGCCTTGTCACTTGGTTCGTTGGTATTTTTCACCAAGTATTCTCTACTTCAACCAGTTAAATTTCTTTTGTAACTGGCTATTCTCTTTCTTAACTTCTTTAAGCTTCGCTTTCAAAGCATCTATCTCCATCTCAGCAGAATAATATTTTTCTTCAAATTTTCACTTCTTTTTGTACTTCTTTATATCTTTCAAAGACCTCACATCACTGATGTGTAGTATTCCTGCTGATATGGTCATCATCCACTCTTTAGAACTATATTGATGTTCATCGTATACCTCAAAATAAACGACAATGAGTATCATTTGCTAAAATTAAAAAAATTATACCAACAAACAAATGTTCTAGTTTGAATGGAAAATATCTATATTTTATCGAAAATATCCTAAAATTGTATTTGGATGCATTGATCGCCTTCATAAATACCGAATTAATAGACGATCCTGATCATTTTCACCTTCTCGACGAATTTCACCTTTTAACTCCTCTTCACCATCTTTAATATATCCAATTCAAAAGTTTCTAACATCTTCATCATCTTCACCTACTTTAGCCTGCTTTTGGTCCGAGATAGCAATTTGATACACCGAAATCGACGTAGTGAAGTAGGTCGATGGTGAATTGAGAGAAAAAGAGACAAGAGAGATGAAGAGTTATTTTAAGTTTTCTATACTTGACCAGGTTGTCCACAAGTAATTTAAATATATTAAACTGGCCTTCAACCCTTCTTTAAGGCCCTAAACCAAGTGCAGCAATTTTTGGACCCAACAAAAAAAAACCTAGAGATCATAGATAAATCATGTTTTTTGGAGGTCGTTGCAGCAATTTTTCTCGTGTTACATCAATGAGACAAAGGTAGTTCACATGTACTCTCTCTGTCTCATTTTAACTGTCGCTTTAATTATTTTCGCGTCTATTAAAAAAAATACAAAGTATAGTTTACTAAGCTACCCCTATTAAATGTTTTTGAGAATTGAGCAATACTAGCAAGAATAACTACTTCTTTACAATTATGGTAATAGTTTGAAATAGTTAACAAATTTCGTCTTGAAATCCTAAAGTGACAATTATTTTGGGACATATTTTTTGAGCTAAAACGACATTTAAAAATGGGACGGAGAGAGTAATCATTAGTAATACTAATTCAACAGCCAAGCAGAGTCGGCTCAACCCTAAAGCGACTAAAGCAGTGGATTTAGGCCCCCAAAAAGTTAAGGCCTCAAAATTAATCATATATATAATATAAGTAACTGTATATATTTATTGATGCAATATAAAACGCGAAAACAAGTAAATAAAAGATAGAAGCAAGACGCTCTATAAATTATCAAGACAACAAGTAGGAACCAGTCTACTTACCTTCTTGATGAAATGAAGGAGTACCTATACTATACGAATAACCCTCAAGACAACGATTGTATTGCAAATTGTTCGATCAAACAAGGAACGAGTTCAATTTTGAATCACACCAAAATTGGACAAGTTAAGTCATACGTTTTTGGAGAGCACAAAAGCTTGGCCGAAATTTGTATTCAATATAATGTCTAAGGACTTTTGGGAGAACAAAGTGGCTGCAAAATTTTTTTCAATTTAATGTCAAAAAACTCCTACAAATAATGAGGTCTTTAGGCTTATATAGAATGAGCCTTGTCCTAAGCTAACTAGGATCAAACAATTAACAAAAAGGCCAAAAATAGGCTAAGTTTAAAAAATAGTCTCGCAGGACCAAACAAGTAAGAATTAATGTCTTCCATAGCAACAGAATAATACAACATAAACACAAATGTACATCTTCAACTTCTAATTTCATCCATAGCCAAATTTGTGAATGCTTGAACGCTTGGCTCTTCTCCAAGGCTAACAAACGCCTTTTATTGTCTTATCCAACATTGATGGCATGAACGTAGCTTGATCAGGTTGACTTGCATCATTCTCCCCTTCTTGAGAAGATTTCTTCCTCGAAATCGAACTTTCTTCATCTTTCAAAGCAACACAAGGAGTCAAGTCAGTGACATTTTAATGTCTTAGAAACAGCATAATCATCAGGCAGATCTATGACATAAGAATTATTATTGATCTTTTGCAACACTTGAAATGGTCCATCTCCTCGCGGAGCCAACTTCCCTTTCCTATGGTTCGGAAATCGTTCCTTGCGGAAGTGCACCAAACCCAGTCACCTCTCTTTAAGTCCAGCTTTTTCCTTCCTTTATTCTTCTTGACCGCTACCTTTTTATAAGCATCCTCCAATGTTTTCCTCACCTTAGCATGCAATTCGAGCAACGCGGCTACCCAGTTTTCTCCATCAATGCTAATAGCTTCATCTCTCGGCAAAGGAACAAGATCAAGTGGTATAAAAGGATTAAAATTGTAAACACATTCAAATGGAGTAATGCTAGCCATGTAATGAACAGTTCTATTATATGCAAACTCCATAATAGGTAATCGGTCAGCCCAAGTGCCGGACTTCCCTTTGGTCAAAGCTCGAAGAAGAGCTCCCAAGGTGCGATTAACAACCTCAGTTTGATCGCCATTCTGTGGATGATGTGATGTAGAAAATAACAATTTGGTGCCAAGAGCACCCCACAAACACTTCCAAAAGTGACTCAAAAACTTAGCATCCCTATCACTAACAATAGTTCGAGGCATACCATGCAACTTTAATACATTAGCATAAACAAAGAAGCAACATGTTGTGCATCATCACATTTTTTACAAGGAATGAAATAAGCCATCTTAGAAAATCTATCTACAACCACATAAATTCTATCATGACCACCCCAAGATTGAGGTAGCCCATCACAAAATCCATCAAAACATCTACCAAAGGGCTAGTAGAAACGGGTAAGGGAGTATACAAACCATGATTATTAGACCTAGGCTTAGCTCTTTTACACTCAAAACACGCTCCACATACTCTCTCGACATCTCGCCTCATCTTAGGCTAATGGAAATGTTCCCCTAATATAGCTAAAGTCTTATCTACCCCGAAGTGTCCCATCAAGCCCCCGCAATGCGCCTCACGCACCAACAACTCTCGTCACGAGGACTCGGGTATACAAACTCTCCCCTTCTTAAAAAGGTTCCCATCATGCCACTGATACTTCTCAACCCGCTGTCCACTAGTTATGGTATCACACACACTCTTAAGTTTAGGGTCATGTTCATACATATACTTAATACTCTCAAAACCCATCAACCTAGATGCTAATGTGATAGCCAAAGCAAACTTCCAAGATAGTGCATCAGCTACTACATTCTCCTTTCCCTTCTTGTAATGAATCAGGTAAGGGAAACTCTCAATGAACTCTACCCACTTGGCATGTCGTTTATTTAGTTTCTCTTGACCTCTAAGATGTTTGTGTGACTCATGATCACTCCTAATTACAAATTCCTTAGGCCATAGGTAATATTGTCAATGAGCTAAAGCTCGCACGAGGGCATACAACTCTTTGTCATATGTAGAGTAATTCAAGGCAGCCCCCTTCAACTTCTCACTAAAATAGGCAATAGGCTTCCCATCTTGCATAAGAACACCACCAATTCCCACCCCCGAGGCGTCACACTCAATTTCAAACGCCTTACTAAAATCAGGTAATTGTAACAACGGGGCAGAGCTAAGCCTACGTTTCAACTCTTGGAAGGCACCCACTTGCGGCTCCCCCCACGTAAAAGGCGTGTCTTTTCTCACCAACTGTGTTAGTGGTGCTGCTATGGTGCTAAAGTCTTTATCAAAGCGTCTGTAGAAACTAGCTAGTCCATGAAAACTTCTAACATACGAAACAGTAGTAGGAGTAGGCCAATCTATAATAGCTTCAACCTTAGATTCATGTACCTCAAAAGCATTAATATTTACAACAAATCCCAAAAATACAACTTTCTCTACACAAAAAAGCACACTTCTTATAATTAACATATAGCTTTTTGGCTCTCAACACTTCAAACACTTGCCTTAAGTGATTAACATGGTCATCTAAACTTCTACTATAAATCAGGATATCGTCAAAGTAGACAACCACAACCTTATTTAGAAACGGTTTAAGCACATGATTCATTAATCGCATGAACGAACTAGGTGCGTTGAAGAGGCCAAAAGGCATCACCAACCATTCATATAGACGAAACTTGGTCTTGAATGCCGGTTTCATACGGATTTGGTGGTAACCGAACCTAAGATCAATCTTAGAAACGTGAACCACATAACTCATCTAGCATGTCATCTAACCTAGGGATAAGATGACGATACTTTACCGTTATCTTGTTGACGGCTCGACAATCAACACACATCCTCCAGGTGCCGTCTTTCTTTGGAACCAAGATCACGGGTACGGCACACGATCTTAGACTCTCTCTAACTAGCCCCTTAGTCAATAGCTCATCCATTTGTCGTTGCAACTCCTTAGTATCATGTGGATTGCTTCGATATGCGGGTTTGTTCGGAATTTGTGACCCCGGAACAAAGTCAGTTTGGTGTTCTATCCCCCTCAATGGAGGTAGTCCACTCGGCATCTCCTCGGGAAACATGTCCCTATATTCCTGCAAAACATCACTAACAACACTAGACAAGCGGTGAACGTTAGTAGAAACTTCATCGTCATACTCAACGAAATCAGCTCCCTTATCTTCCTCAATCTCCTCGTCACTCTCCACCTCACAAACAGTACCTTCATGTTCAGGTCTTAAGGTAGAATTATCACTAGTTCCTTCCTCGACATTCTTCCAAGTACTAGCGGTTCTTTCAAGGTTCTCCGTTCGGATACTAAGTGTCCTTACTTCAGCCCATAGCTCGGCTAAAGTAATATCGGTCACAACCTTTTCTCCTTCTGTAGCCATGTACCTACAAAAGAAACAAGAATAGAGAATGTGTTAAGGTTAGTAAAATTTTCTCTCTCACTTTTGAATGACTGTCGGGTTCACTCAAATTTCGGGTAGGATTTCGCACTTGTGTTCAAATTGGATTCCTCTAATTGATCAAGTTCCTTAGCAACCTTTCAAGTTCATAAGTTCAATAGTTTCTTCGGGGTGAGTGAATTTATGTGACTCGATAGGCGGACAGCTTTTTAAGTGAGCACAAGAAGCCAAGAATTATCTGCGAAAGTGGAAATTCTGAGTTTTAGCGTGAGGTTCTACAAGCTCAAAGAATAGTAATTACTTAAGTAGGAAATTACCTGAGAATTACTAATTAGAATTAATGTAATTCAAAGAAGTAAGGAAATTTAGGAAGTAAGGAAATTTTAGAGGCTTTCCTATTCTAGTTTGGAGAAGACCAATTCTCTCTCCTCTCCTTCTATGGAATTTCGCCCCTTACTCCTTAATTCCAACAGAAAATAATTTCTTGAAACTTCTCCCTTTTAGAATGGAGTTGTTTTCCTCTTAGACTAGGCTTAGGGTTTCTTATTCTTCTCCTTCTCCTAGCCTCCAAGTCTTAGACGTTTTTGAGACACCAAGTTCAAGAATAACAAGTTGATGTCCAAGAACTTCAAGAACAAGCTTGCAAATTTGTCAAGAACGGTTGAACTTCAAGAATCCCCAAGACTAACGTGAATTATTTCAAGAACTACAAATTGACGCCCAAGAACTTCAAGAATTTCCAAGATTAATGTGAACTAATTCAAGAACAACAAGTTGATGTCCAAGAACTTCAAGAATTCAACCAAGAATAATGGACAATTCTTCTAGCAAAATCAATTCACTTCAAGATTTCAACCTAGGGTTTCAAGAACGGTCTTTAAACGATCAAGAACTTTAAGATTGGTTTCAAGAAGGGTTTTTAACAACCAAGCCGTCAAGATTTCAACCCTAGATGTTTTAGAAACTTCAATCAACAACAGTTCTCGCTTTTTTTCTTTTTTTCTTTTTTGTCACGTTTTTCTTCTTCTTTTTTTTTTTGTTCAAAAACGAAATTAAAGAAAGAACCTAAAACTAAGGCACGAAGAACAAGATTGAGATTGTAAAAACAAACCCTTTCTAAGCTCTGATACCAACTGATGCTATATAAACGAAAGCTGCTCTGATACCAACTGGTGCAATATAAAACGCGAAAACAAGAAAATAAAGAATAGAAGCAAGACGCTCAATGAACTATCAAGACAACAAGTAGGAACTGGTCTACTTACCTTCTTGATGAAGTCAAGGAGTACCTATACTATACGAACAACCCTCAAGACAACGATGGTCTTGCAAACTGTTCGATCAAACAAGGAACAAGTTCAATTTTGAATCACACCAAAATTGGACAAGTTAAAGTCACACGTTTGGGAGCACAAAGTGGCTGCCAAAAATTCTTCAATTTAATGTCAAAAAATTCCTACAAATAATGAGGTCTTTAGGCTTATATAGAATGAGCCTTGTCCTAAGCTAACTAGGATCAAACAATTAACAAAAAGGCCACAAATTGGCTAAGTTTAAAGAATAGTCACGCAGGACCAAACAAGTAAGAATTAATGTCTTCCATAGCAACACAATAATACAACATAAACACAAATGTAGATCTTCAACTTCTAATTTCGTCCATAGTCAAATTTGTGAATGCTTGAACCTTGGCTCTTCTCCAAGGCTAACCAGCGCCTTTTCTTGTCTTATCCAACATTGATGGCATGAACGTAGCTTGATCAGGTTGACCTGCATCATTTATTGTGGTGCAAAATAAATGTTTGCAATCATATATTGCCAATTTTTATCAATCGTTACGTCTATATTTTCAAAGTTTATACTATGTACATTTAAAATATGTAATGTAATTATGGTTGAAAATAATAGGTAATTATATTTGTAGCTACTTTCTATCTTAATTTTGTCTAATGCATTTGAACTTGAATCATTTTAGTTTATGACTTTGGCATTGTAAGATTTTTTTTTAATTCTTTGAATATCTTTTTAAATATTTTAAGCTTAAGCTAACTAGATTATTAAATGATTAGATTAGAAAATATGCTATCTTATTGTAGCCCCCTAGGAAAGCCTTACGACCTGGTGGTCGGCATAACAATAATGACACCAATTCATTATCATCCACTGAGTATTCTATTTATATAGGCTAAGTTTTGACCATGCATTCTTCCTAAAAGCTTGGCCAAACACTTCAAGTTCTTAAAAATATACTTTTTTGGGGGGAAAAGCATTTTTGCCATTGAAAAAGCTTGGTCAAACAAGCTATTAACCTTGAATATCTTTTAAAGCATATTAATCTATGAAATTGATGATTTTACTAATTTTTGGAATTAAAAGTGAGATAAAACTTGTACAAGTAAAAGATGATGCTCTCATTTTAAAAATATTCTTATTGCTTATAGAATAATTTTAATATTTTCTCTAACTGTTCCATCAGTTGAAAAAGTTTATAAATTAATATCAATAAGATATAACTTAAGATTAACAATATCTCATGAGAATTACAGATCGTATTGTTAAGTGAAAAAAATTAATTACTCAAATATAATTAACTTTCTTATATTTTAGGAAGCTATAAGAATAAACATCAAATAAAATATATAAAAAATTACTTAAAAAATTTAAGGCTTCTTTTAAATTTTGGCTTTAGGCAATTAGATTGAGCCGCCACTGCAACCAAGCGAAAAAAAAAAAACTATCCGGCAATAGTCGGAAATAGTTAACAAATTTCGTCTCGAAATCCTACCATAGAATCCAAGTTTCCAACTAACCTGTGGACAAGATCTAGAGAACTCGCAATCTTGAATATCCGTACAAGTGGACTTTGCCAGCAATAGAATAATATTCAAATCTGAGTTTTCAAAAGAATTGTAGAACTCTTAGTTTTGAAACCTTAAGAAAATAGCAGTAAGTGATAGGAGTAACTTTCTGTGCAAAGAAGTTCACGCAAACACTTGAGTTTGGAAACTCATATTTTGAAAATTCCAAATAAAACCACAGAAAACTTTTACACATCTTTTAGAGGGGTCGTACACCTATTTCTAGTAAAGTAAGAATATATATTACTCGCTTGATATGTTTAAGTGATAAATTTGTGTGCAAAAGACTCATTGTACTCATTGATTGAATATACGCTCGGCGCGAACAAGGTTTTATTTCAGCATTGCAGGGGCGGATTTACATTAAGTGAAGCGGTGTTACGTGACATCGCTTCGTCAAAAAAATAAAATAAATATATGTGTAAAAATAATATTTGAACATTCAAACTGAATGAAATAATTTAGGTGACACCATTGAAAACATAAACAGTCTCCAGCGTAGCGATAAAGACTCTAACCTTACTTCGAAAAGGTCGCGATTTCTATTCTCTGTGTTGAATAATTTAGTTATCTTTTAATTTTAGCAAATCAATGTAAAAATGACTGGCCTGATCACCCCTCTGCAATACACTGCCCTAGAGTTCATCTTTACTTATTTGAGACAAAGGTAACTTTTTGTTTAGCCTTTTTTTTGAAATATTTTTTCACTTTCTTTGTCTTTCTTTTTTGAATATTAAAATGACATCAATGCATTTAATTTTTTTTTAATTTATATAATATTATAATAATTTATTTATGTGTTCATTTATTTAAATTTGACATCGCTTGCAAAATGTTCTGCGTATACCACTGCTCCGTTGCACATTCCAAATTCATTATACTCTAGAATTTTCCAATCAGCATTAGCTTATTATTATCGGTATGCACTTCCTTATAGAGAGGGATACTACAATCAAACAAATATTTTAGTTTTCCAGTAATTTGAATCGCCTTTTGATTAAAGTACGTTACTCGCCATCCTCATTAAGTCTTCCCCCCTCCCTTAGTCTTCACGAACGAAAAGCATGTATAACGGTATGGTTGTCCTTATTTACATTTCTCGAACTGTTTCTCCATTGTAGTGACGAGATGGTCAAATGCCCTTTCCGACCATTCGTTCCTTCGCAAGCCAACATAACGATGATGTATTTGCTCGTATATTCATTCGTGGAATTGGGAGAAAGGTCCAAGACTGTGGCTCCTACTCGATATCTCTATCATTCTAACTAAAGTTTTTTTCCCTTTTTTGGTCATAATATTTTTATATCTTTTTGCTTAAACATATGAGAATAGAAATTAAAGCTCGTTAAACATTGGAGACTAGAAGATTAGGTCTAGATTGAGAGACAGTAATGAGGACTAGGATGTTAGAAGGACAATAGTTCTGCCACATGTTAGATTGTATAGCAATGATTGAAAATATTGTTTGTTGTTTTTCTATATTTTCTTGGACAATCCTAACCTCATGCACTAACTTTTGGGGATAAGTTAGATTTAATATTCATTTTCTAGTTAACTACGCTTTGGCGTGTGTGGTTGTTAAATTGTCCCACATTTAATTGAGTGAATGTGTTATTGTCTCCTTATATGATTTTGAAAGAGCTATTATCGTCCATTTTCTCTCATTTTTATATATACAGTGAGTCCTCTCTATAACAACATCCATATATAACAATCATTCACTATAAAAGCCAAGTTTTCCTCAAAACTAATTTTTTAAGTTATATTTACCTCTCTATAACAGCTTTTAACCTATAATAACAAGAGCCATATTTATAGAAGAACTCTCTTTGTAAAATTATCCCTCTATAATAGGCATGTAGAATTTTTAAGATGACTAATAATAACTTTAAAAATATGCATAATATTATTTTCATTAAACAAAGTTTCTTTCTTGCATAAGATATAGGATCTGAAGATTTGCACATGATTTTTTTTTTTAATAAAAAATACTAGGCTGTCTGCCTAGTGCTGGTTATCATATATATATAACAAAAGTACAAGACGGAGGGGGCATAGACCTAACCTCCATATAGGGATGGTGTGCATGTTTGATCATCCATATTTGGTGATCAAATGTACCTAAGTAGCTAGGATGCATCAGACCTATAGTGATGTAATGACTATCTATCTTATAATATTGATAGATAGTCATATGTACAAAAACAATGGGAAGTAAATCTAGGTCGACTGTACAAAATACATATGTTCCTAATTCTACTAATTGAGTGAAAAGTAGATTTCTTGTCACATTGAAACTACTTTTAGCAAAAAATTGGAGTTCTCTGAGAAGTATGTCATATGGCATGGAAATGTACTCTTCACCTTTGTTTTGACACAGTTGAAGATACTTATCAAAAGTAAGCCATATAGTAAAAGGGTGACAATGGTATTCTCTGATGAAAATGGGAGTCTAGTGGAGTCTGTCCTGCTGCTTGTGTAATCTGTTGCTGTCTCTCTGGCTGCTAATGTGCCTTATATCTCTGAGCATTGTGCTTCCTTTGTACTGGTGCTGACTTGGTGGATTAACTTTCTGCTCTTCATGCTGCTGTTGCTGGTACTTGTTCTTGATTCTGCTGCTTGCATTTCTGCTGTTGCAATTGAGTTTATTGTTGATGTAGCATCTTGATGTTGTTACTTCTGCTGTTGCTTTGAAGGTGCTTCTGTGTGCTGTGATGTTGCTGATTGCTGTTGCTGATGTGAACACCGCTGGGATTGGTGTTGAGATTGCTGCTGGTACTGTTTTGCTGTTTCTTCTGCTGCTAATGATGTCCTTGAGATGTCTGCTGGTGCATAAGCTACTGGTTCTGAAAGTGATGAGGATGCTGAGGATGTTGCTTGCCAATGTGGAGTGTTTGGAGTGTCTGTTTGTTGCTGCATTTATATTAAAGTGACTGGATACCCTGATGAGAATATGGCTTGAAAATTGAATGTCAGTTTTGTTGTTGACTCTAGTGCTGACTCTAGATATGATTTTGGAAGTCATGTTATTTGCACTGCTGCTGCCCTTGCTGATATTCCTGTTGCTTCTAGTACTGCAAAGAAGTGTTGATCCAATGAGAAGTGACTGGGATGTTGGGGTGTTTATGTTTGGGGATTGTGGTGATCCAGAGAGGAGTACTGTTGGTATAGGAACATGGTGATTGATACAATTGCGTTAGACTGAGCATTGGAGGTGCTAATACCACACAACGCAATTGTGCCAATAACCTGAACCTATATGGACAGTTGCATCTAAGAGGTCTGTTATTTCTGTGTGCTTGCTGGTAATGTTGATGATGATTGCATGATTGTATTGAAGGTTTGAAATGTTTCCTTTTTGCTGCTTTCATATGGTGATTGTCCCTGATGTTGTTGATGAAGTATGTTGTTGTGTCTGTTATAGTTGGTGTATGTCTAGTGATGGCTCTGATGTTGCTGATGGTGCCACTGATGTTGCCACTGTTGCTGTTATGGTTGTTGTTGGCTTTCCAGTTGGTTTTGATGTTGGTACTGATAGTGAAATATTTTTGCATTGTTTCCATAGTTTGCTGCTGCTCAGACAACCATTGTGTTCTGCTGGTGCTACTTTTGCTTGAAAGCTATGTTCTGCTCAGATGGCAGTAATTGCTGGAGTTCTTGCTGCTTCTACTGCATTGATGACCACTGTTTCTGTTTCCACTGCTTCTATTACTGAGATGGATGATTTTTGCATTTTGTGTTTCCTGTGGAAGATGCATTGCTCTGTAAGTCTGTGCTATTGCTTTGGGGGCTAGGGACTGCTTGTTTCTCCTGACAATTTGTCTCCCATTCCCACTGTCATTGGTTGAATCTGTTGTTATTTCTGCTTCTGCTTCAAATGTGTTTGGAATTGATGTTGAATCACAGTATTCCTGTAGCAGTGAATGTCTTGAAAGTTGTTGGAGCCTCTGCCCTTTGATTTTGTTATCTCTGCAGACTTCTACTTTAACAATCCATTATGAGTGCCAGTGTTCTTGCAAAAGGATTAGTGAAGTTATGTGAGAACAGGGAAAAGGGGAATGGTGCAATTTAGTCTGTTGTGGCCTTGTGCTATATCTGCTATGTTTCCCTTGTTGCATCTGTTTGGTTGACTGGTGTGATACTGAATTTTGCAGTTGTTGCTGAGTTGTTTCTCCACTGTTGCCTCTGATGTTTCTGGTCCTAGTTAGTTGCTCTTGTTTTCTTTTACCGTCTATGTTTCTGCAAAATCTCTGCAATATTGGCTGAGGTTGCTGCAGTTTATCATCTTGTGTAAAGGGCATTCCTTTTATCCTTTTTGCATTCCAGTTCTCCTGCAAAAATGAAGCATTCATTTCATGGAAACAAAAGGCTGTTTCCAGCCTATTCTTCATCCAACCTGCATATAAGGGCCAACTATAATTATTAGTGAAAATTGAAAATGTGATCATTCTGCTATTAATCCAGATTTTCATTCTTCTTTGATCTTTTTTGTGCTCCTTGTTTGTTTCCTGTCCTAAAATACCCTAACATAGTATGTAACTTGTCATTATGCTATTTTCACTCTTAAGTAAGGACATTGTGATTTATCAGCATTCAAGATTCTTCTAGCTACTGTGTCCAGTTGGCAGAAGTGTTGGCACTCTATTCTTCCCACTTCTAGTGCATGATTTGCTAGGTGATCTGCCAGCTTGTTCCCTTCCCTATAAATATGAGTTCCTATTAGTGTGAGGGATTCTTTTAGTTGGAGGATTTCTTCTGTTTGATCAACTATGCACCAGGGTGGTTTCCAGTTGCCATTTATGTTATTGTTCAGTAGCATGGAATCTATTTGTAGCCATATGTGAGTAAGACCTTGTGATTTGCAGTATTTCAGTGCTTCTTTGATGGCTGTTGCTTCTGCTACTGTGTTTGTTCCTTCTGTGATTTCTGTGCCTAATGCATATATTAAATCCCCTGTTTCATTTCTCACACAGTATCCAATTGAGCTTCTTCCAGGGTTTCCTTTTGATGCTCCATCAGTGTTGATTTTTACCCATCTAGGCTTTGGAAATTCCCACAATACTTTGCTGAAGTTTATGTTGGGGTGTAGTTTTCCAGCATGTGTAGGAGGTCGCACCATTTGTGAGGAACATTGATTCCTGGTTTTCTAGTTTTGACTAGTGCTTGTAGTGCTGTGGAGATTTGATATATGACTCTGCCAGTTGTGATTGGTTCTCCATGCTTGTAACTATTTCTTCTTTTCCAGAGCTCCCATACAATGCAAGAGGGAAGAGCCTGCAGCACTGCTTTGATTCTGTTGACTGTTTGTGCTGTCCAGCATTTTGTTATTGCTTGCTGGAATGTCAGTCCATCAAGTGCTATTCCTGCTCTTTGTAGAAAATACATCCATACCTTGGTGGTAGTGGTGGAGGTGAAGAGGTGTGTCATGGTTTCCTCTTTTGGTTCAGTGCAGCACCAGCATTTGAAAGGCAAATGATATCCCCTTCTTTTCGAAAGATCATCTAATGGCAATTTTGCCTTCCAGACTCTCCACATGAAGAAGGCAATTTTGAAAGGGAGCCCTTTAAACCAGATCATCCTGTACGCTCTTTTTGGATCTTCCCTTCTTCTGAGGTATTCCCAAGCTGTTTTGACTGTGAATTGACCTTGATTTTGTAGCATCCAAAATGGGATGTCTAGAGTGTCTTCCATGTTTGGTGGCCTTACTGAAGTTGTTATGTGTTCCATCATTTCCTGTGGCAAAGCTTTTGACAGTTGTTGCATGTTCCAATCATCATTTTGCAGGACATTGTTCACATTGTGAATTGATTCATCAATTGGGAAGTTTGTTGGCACTATGAAATATAATGCTCCCAACCTGGTCCAATTATCATACCTGAACAGTGATGATCCCATTTTGATTTTTCAGGCAATTTGGTGTTCTATGATTTCTCTGCATTCTAGCATTTTCTTCCAGGTTTGTGATCCTCTTTCCAAGGAACAATTACCGCATTTAGTGTTTTACAGTATTTTTGACACATGTATGCACTCCAGAGACTAGGTTTAGTTCTGAAATTCCACCATAATTTACAAAAGAGTGCCTTGGACATGTCATGTAGAGATCTGAACCCTGCACCTTCTTCTTCACAAGGAATGCATAAGTTATTCCATGACGACCAATGTCTGCTGTTTCCTCCAACTATGCTACTCCAAAAGAATTGTGCAAAGAGCTTGTGGAGATTGTTGATTACTTGCTTTAGAGGGTTTACTGCTGATAACAAGTGCACTGGCATACTTTTCAAAACATGCTTGATCAGAATAGCTCTGCCTCCAATTGAGAGCAATTTGCCTTTCTAAGATTGGAGTCTGTCCTGTACCTTATTAACTATGTCCTGATAGTATATGATCCTTTTTCTGGAGTAGTGCATTGGGCAGCCCAGATAAGTGAATGGAAGGTCCTGTCTTCCAATGCCTGTAATTCTTTCAACTTTTGATACTACTTCAGTATTGGCTGAGTGATGCAAAAAGATAGCAGATTTACTCTTGTTGACCAGTTGACCTGAAGCTACTTCATATGCACTCAGAACCTCCATTATCAGCAGTAGAGGTGGCATCTGAGGATGTGAAGATGATCATATCATCTGCATAATCCAAGTAATTGATTTTTAGACTCTCTCTGGGCATTCCAAAGCCTCTGAAATAAGGATTATGATGGAGTGCATTCAGTCCTTTTGAAAGGGCTTCTGCAGCTATGATAAACAGTGTTGGGGATAGTGGGTCTCCTTGTTTGACTCCCCTTGTCGATTTGAAAAAACCATGAGGCTGACCATTGACGAGGATTGAATACCAGTTGTTGCCCATGATGTCAAAGATCATGCCAATGAAGACTTCATTGAATCCCATTTTCCTTAGAACTTTGGTCATGAATAGCCAGGACAATCTATCAAAAGCCTTGGTCATGTCTAGCTTGATGACGACGTTTGGCCCTGCTCTTGTTCTTTGTCCTATGTCAGTGATGATTTCCTGTGCTAATAGGACATTTTCCACTATAGTTCTGCCTTTCACATATCCTGCTTGTTCTTGGGAGATGAGAGTAGGAAGTATGACCAGCATCCTTTCATGTAATATTCTGGAGAAGATCTTGTTGACAAAGTTGCTAAGGCTTATGGGTTGCAAGTCAGAGAATGTCTCTATCTCCTTCTTCTTATGTATCAGTACCAAATTTGTGTGAGTTACACATTTTGGTAGTTGTCTTCTTGTGAAAAAAGCAGCAACCATGTTTTGAATGTCATCCCCTATGATTCCCCAGCATGTTTGATAGAATAGACCTGTGAAACCATCTGGACCTCCTGTACTGTCCCCATTCAGACTAAAAACAACTTGCTTGATTTCCTCTTTTATTGGGATTTTGATCAGTTCTGTATGTTGTTGTGTGTCAATCACTTGCTGTATGTTTTCTAAGATTCTGAAACCAGTGGGAGTGGTTCTTTCTGTGAATTGTTCCTTGAAGAAGTTGATGGCTTCTTCCACTATCCGTTCCTCTTCCTCAATCCAGTTGCCTGCACTGTTTTGAATTCTTCTTAGTTGAAGCCTTTTTGTTCTGCCATTTACTAGAGCATGGAAGAATTTGGTGTTTCTGTCGCCATCTTTGAACCAAGCCATTCCTGCTTTTTGCTTCCAGAATTGTTCTTCAATAGCTAGGTACCTGATCATTTGTGATTGCACCTTTTGCAGCCTTTCCTTGTTTTGAGCAGTTGGGCTTTCTTCAAATTATTTTTCATGTACTAGGACCACTTCTTCCATACTTGCTATATTTTGAAAGATGTCTCCATATGTTGCTTTGCTCCAGAGTGTTAAAGCACTTTTTAGCTTTTTGAGCTTGTGATTGAAAAGGATGAAAGGATCCCCTTGAAAATCTGCCTACCAATTGTCTCTTACTACTACTTTAAAGGTTTCCTGCTTAGTCCAGAAATTAAGGAATCTAAAAGGCTTTCTGATTGTTTTTGATTCCTTATTCAATTGCAGGAAGAGAGGACTGTGATCCGAGCCAATTTTTGAAAGATGTGTGATTTCAATAGTTAGGAAGGCTTGCTGGAAGTTTTGATTTGCTAAACATATGTCTAATATTTTGAAGATGCATTCCTCGTCTGCTCTCCCATTCCACCAAGTGAAGATGCTTCCTTTGAAACCTAGGTCTGTTAGGCAGCAGATATTGATGCAGTGATTGAAGTCATCAACTTCATTGAAGGAGATAGGAAGTCCACCAAATTTCTCTTCTTGATCACTAATGACATTGAAGTCACCCCCTACTAGCCAAGGTATTGTTATACTTTGAGCCAAGTCATATAATGTATCCCACAATTCAATTCTTTCTGTTGATGTGCATTTGGCATAAACTAGTGTGAGGATGAATTCCAATTTTGTGTCTGTGTGCAGGAACTTCAAGGTGAGTTGTTGTGTTGTATCTGACAGTGTAGTGATTCCATAAGCAGCATCAATAAAGACCCAAATTTTTTGGAGACATTAGCTATAGCCTGTTGCCAGACCAATTTTTCTTCTATACTGTTCCATTCTCCTTAGTTGCTGCATTGGCTCCATAATGCTAATGAATTCAAAATGATGTTTGTTGTGAAGTGTGATCAGTCTTTCAAAAGCTTGCATTGTGTTGACTGATCTGATATTCCATATGATAGCATTCATTGAGCTTTGTTGGAAAAGGTTAGTGCTCTTCTTGATTGAACTTTTGAAGAGCTAATATTGTCCTTGCTTTGCTTCCTCTGAGGATACATATTTGATTTTATTTTGTTGATTTGGGTTGGTGAGAGATCTCCCTGCCTGCTTCTGCCCATAATTTCCTTGAAGTTTGTTCAGTTTGTCTATCTGTTTCTGTTTCTGTGGATTTCTCTCCTGCAGTTTTGGTAACATTGGTGTAGAAACTTTCCAGAATTCATTGTGAGGTGGATCCTTTTTCTTTTCTTTTGTGCTGCTGATGTTTGCTATTGCTGCATCAGTTGCTGCTTTCTTTGTTATTGGTTGTGTTGCATTTTCTAACTGGCTGCTGCTTCCTTTGGTTGTTTCTGTGATGGTCTTTGCTGAAGCTATGGATGGCTGGGCTGTTTCTGCAATCAAGTCTATTTGTTTTGCTGGTTGAGCAACTGTTTCCTTTGCTAGAGTAGTTTGATTGCCTTTGTTGCTGATGAGTTCACAGTTCAGTTTGTTTCTTGTTTTGGTGTTCTTTTGTGAATTGCTGCTGGGGTTCTTTTGTGGGTGATTGCTGTTGGAGTGTGTTGCTGTAGCATTTGCCAGTGTTGGGACCTGGTGTCAAGACTGATCCTGCTTGACCTTCCAGTTTATCTGTGAAGCTCAGTGACTTAACTTTGTTGCTGTTATCCTCAGAATTGCTATGCTTGCTTTGTGAGTGATTGCTGTGCGAGCTTGCTGCCATCTCGTTTGCCAATGTTGGGCCTGGTATCAAGACTGATATGTTTCCTGCTTGACCTTCCAATTCATATGTTAAGTTCAGTGGTTTAACTTTGCTGCTGGTGGCCTCAGCATTAATATGTTTGCTTGAGCTGGGATTCATTGTTGAGTTTCCTTGTACTTGATCCTCTGCAACTGTCAATGCTGAAGTAGTTGTTTCTGTGGTATTTATTGCATACTGATCTTCTGGAGTAATTTCCTCATTTCTGGCTATGTCTTGTTTAAGTGCATCAAACTTGTTTGTTACTTGAATCTGTAGAGTGTCTTTATTGACTGTTGTTTTTTGTTTCCCAGGTGTGGAGATTGCTTTGTTTTGCATTCGATTATCTTTGACCTCCTTCCATTGAGGGCCAGCATTTCCTACTATCTTGCCACTTGACAGTATCAGCAAAGGTGTTGTTTCCTGTCTTTGTTGATGCTTTGCTTCTTCTGCTTTGCCTTTTATTCTCCTCTTCTCTTCAGCCCTTTATTGATCAGCCTTACCTGTGTTAAGGATTTCCGGGTGCAGATTCCAGCATTCTATCATATCGTGTCCTTGTAACTTACATTCCCTACAGTACTTGGGGATGTAATCGTACTGTATTTTGGCCCATTCCGTTCTGACCTCCCTTGTTGCCTCATTTTTAATGTCTAGCCTGACTTTTTTGGGCAATTCTGTTAGTAAGTCCACCAGTACCTTTACTCTAGCACAACTAGGCCTCGTCTTATTTATGGTAGCTAAATCAAGGTGGAGAGGCTTACCAACAGCAGAAGCTAACGAGAAAAGACATTCCTTTACGAAATATATAGGTAATAAGTGTGGGAAGGAAATCCACGCCATTGCCATTGATGTTTCTTCTCCCAATTTGAATTTTGCATCATAAATTAATTGCCTCATCTGATATTCATACCCATCTTTGGCTTTGAGTTAGTATGTGCTTTTTGAGGTGATTTTGATGAAATCCTCCCATAGAGATAATCTGATAAGCACATGCTTGTCTCTGAAGAAGCCAATATTGCATTCACCCCTGATTCCACACTGGATTGAGATGATTCTTCTTAGTTCCTGAATGTCCGGCCAGCCATAGGAAAATTTGCCCAAAACCGCATACTGTAGGCCTTCGATGATGTTCATGCGTGACGCCTCTGCTTCCGTGTACTTGACTATAGGTTGTCTATGCATGAAAGTTGCCTTCTTAAAAGGAATTGGTTCGATTCTTCTGCTAGGGCTCGTCTCTGCAGTGTTGTTCAGAGTAGATGATTTTAGGATTTGGGAGTAATCTAAGGGTTGGGGTGTGGGTGAAGTAGTGGTTGGTGCGAGTGGAGCGGTTGGAGGTGGCCGGCCAGCCGGAATTTCGCCGGCTGGCGACGCCATTGTTGGTAGTAGAAGCTTCGACTGTGTCGTCGCTGTTTATCTCTCTATTCTCCAGACCCTCTCTCTCTTTGTTGTTTTTGGTTTTTATGTTCCCCTAGATTTGCACATGATATCTTTTCCATTGGACAAATTCCAAAAAATATTTAGATAGAAAATTTAACTATTAAGCTCTTAGATTGTCTTCAAGGGAAAGCTATTAGATACTTTTTTGCTGAAAATTTGGGCACGAATCTTTGTTAATTCAAGCATTATATCTCCATTAAGAGAATGAAATCTACGAAATAAGTTACAACAAATTTCTTCCATCAATCTTGAAAGAATTTATTTTTCTAGGTAGCTTTAAAATGTCTGCCTTAGAGTTTAAACCTTTATACGGTTAGTTATGAATTTATTAATAATGTATTAACTTTTTTCAGTATTTAACTAGTGAAAAATGTATATGTTTTATGATTTTAAATTTGAATAATTTCTTTATCTTTTATATGTAATATTAAAAAAAGAAAAAATAATTAATTTTTGGATAATTTTTATCTATAACAACTAAAAAATTATTTTAATGTCAAATGCTATTATAGGTGTATAACAGCTATTTACTATAAAAGTCAAAAAAATATCGGAACAAACAAAATTATTATAAAGAAATTGACTGTAGTACTGGAAAGCTACAAATCCACTTTCGGAAGCATACTTAAGATTACCAACAGTCCGACAAGTTACCTTCTAGTACAGAGGGAACAAGATTGAGCAATCGGCAATATCTTAGATGCAAGACTGAAGGAAAGTTAAGCAAGTTGAATTTGTTGAGAAGAGCTTAGGAGTAGTTTCACTGTTAAAAAGGAAACAAATGTAATATCATCTTTACACTTGTCATATAGACAAGCGAAACAGTAACTGTTACGATTTTAATTTTTTTCGTAAGATATCGTTACGGCATTTAATCTCTAAAATCAGTTAAGCCTAACATTTATTAAATAAATAGAAAAATTCAACCATCGAATGATAAATACGAGATAAAAATCTTATACACAATTACAATTCCCAAAACCGATAGTACAAGTCATAAGCTCTACTGAGTTTGCTAGAAAAATCTCTAAATGCAACTGTTCATGATAGAATTAAACAGTACAATGAAAATATCAGAAAGTGACTTTGAGGCGTGCGAACGCGACGGCAGGATTACCTTGAGTCTCCACAGCTCGACCAGCCAACTAATAATCAACAACAACCGTGGCACTTGGATTTGCACAAAAAAGTGCAGAAGCGTAGTGTGAGTACACCACAGCGGTACCAAGTAAGTATCAAGACTAAGTGACGAGGGACAGTCAAGACACCTACCGGAATAAACAACTTGAACAAGTGTATAGATGAACTAACAGAGAAATAATATTAATATAAAGCTAAGCAAGATTAGGAAATACGAAACAATACTTGCAATGATACACTAGTAACAACAATATTCAACAGGAAGCAGTTAGATAATAATGCTGTAGAGTAACTTATCACAGTCTAAGTCAGGTGAAACAAAATAAAGGAAAACCAGCAACAACTCAATAAGAACAACCGCTTTCACACAAGATCTGTTCAAGCATTTCCACGAGGTATCGAACCTCATAATCACAGCTCACGGGTCCCAATTCATGAACCCTAATCACTTAGCATCTTGTGCTCACATTAGAACTCATAACCGCAGGGATGACTCACGTGCCAATAGAACAATCCTCACATAGAAGGCAAGTAGATAAGAGTACGTATAATGGTTAATGACGTCAGGATTCACCTTTTAAAACCGATATGAATGATTTAACTACATGTATGTTTGTGCAAGTGTTCTACCACAATTTCAGTCAACAAATAGAGTAGAGACAATAAATGGCACATAAGAAATGATCACCACGAAATGTACGGTAATAAAGGCAGCAATAAAGTTTGAAGCAGCGATCAACACAACAAGAGTAGCTACATAGAACTGAGCAAAAAGTGCATCACGGAGGAAAATAATTAGTAGTATGCTAAGAAAAATAACAATCCAAGACAAGTGCATGAAAAAGGGGAAATGACAACAAGAGCCCTCCCGAGGTACCGCCTCGTAGTCTCAAATCATAAAATGAATCACAACTTTCTTTATATCACCGCGGGAGCCTTTATATTTCGTTTTAAAAATTATTTTTCCTAAAATAGCATCCCACGTTTTAGCCCAAGTAGAGACAATGAATGGCACATAAGAAATGATCACCACGAAATGTACAGCGTAATAAAGGCAGCAATGAAGTTTGACGCAACGACCAGCACAACAAGATTAGCTACATAGATGAGCAAAAAGTGTATCACGGAGGAAAATAATTAGTAGTATGCTAAGAAAAATAACAATCAAAGGCAAGTGCACAGAAAAGGGAAAATGACAACAAGAGCCCTCCCGAGGTACCGCCTCGTAGTCTCAAATTGTAAAATGAACCACAACTTTCCTTATATCATCGCGGGAGCCTTTATATTTCTTTTTAAAAATTATTTTTCCCAAAATAGCATCCCGCATTTTAGCCCACCTTATCATACCACATGGCTTCTAGTAGTTCCCCTACTAGCCACGCGTTTCAAGCCCATCTTATTCCACTGCATGCATTTCAACACCCCGACCTTATACTATTGCATGCGTATCAATAATAACAACAACACGACAAAAACCTCGTGCAACACGATAACAACCGCATGACAGAAACCTCGTGCAAACACAATAATAACTGCGCGGCAGAAACCTCGTGCAAACACAATAACAACCGCACGGCAGAAACCTCGTGCAAACACAATAATAATTCTCTCAACAACAACACGTGTACCAAAATATAACATCTCAAATACATGACTTCCACAATAAGTGCCCACGTGCCACAACATTTCCTCAAAACAGTTTCAGTATCACAACCACGCATAGCCTTCGGCTCAATAACACTGAATACAACAGCAACAGCAATAATAACACGAGAATACGCAAGTAAATCAACACAAGAACTTCAGAACACAAAGAAATGGAAGAAGGAACTCACAAAGAAAGACACAAAAAGGAAATAATATTCTCAACAAGAATAGTTCAACAAAGGAGAGGTAATGTGTAACAATGATTCCACGAAAGTACAATTCGACAACAAGAGAAATAGTATGAATCAATTACCCCAAATAAGAATACGTCAACAATGAAGGGGATAACAAACTTCAATTTAAGGTTAAGCAATTACGGAAGAGATAATAATGATTTCCATTAAAACTAAGCATTTACGGAAAGATAATAATGATTTCAATTAAGATTAAGCAATTACGGAAAAGATAGCATGACGATAAAAGAAGCAACAACTTCAGTTAAGGCACATAAGAGTTTAATCGATAATAAAGGTAGAACATGAAGCAATTAATTCCAACTAATACACATAAGGGTGAATTTAATAAATGAGAAATTTAACATGACAAACAACTTCATATTCAATGGACCTAAGAACCTAAGGAACCTAAACGGTCAAATTTCTACAAATAAGCCCGAGCACGTACTCGTCACCTCGCGTACACGGCCTTCACATGACACAATTTGCACAAATGATTCGAATCCTAAGGGGTAGTTCCCCCACACAAAGTTAGGCAAGATACTTACCTCAAAGAAGCTAGACCGATACTCTAAAATAACCTTCTCGAGTGAAACAACCTCCGGACGGCTCAAATCTAGCCAAAATAACTTCAAATCATAAGTAAAACTCATAGGAGACTATTCCGAATAATAAAGCTTCGATTATTAAATAAAACAAAAAAGTCAAACCAAAAGTCAAACTCCGGGGTCACACCTCGGAACCCGATAAAATTTATAAAACCCGAACACCCATTCCGATACGAGTTCAACCATACCAAAATTACCAAATTCCGATATCAACTCGTCTTACAAATTATCATTTTACACTTTTGATAGATTTTACAAATTTTTCCCAAATTCCAACTTAATTCACTAATTAAATGATGAAAATAGCAATGGATTCATGAAATATAACAAGATTCGGGTAGAGAACATTTACCCCCATTAGTTTCTTGAAACACTCACGAACAATCTCCCAAAATCGAGGTCTACAACTCAAAATATGTTAAAAATATCAAACCCTCGACATATATGTCTTCTGCCCAGTGCCCTTCGCATTTGCGAACCGAAAAGCCGCACCTGCGACCTCGCATTTGCGAGCAAAAGTTTGCATCTGTGAACTCAACTTACCAGGCCAGGATCTGCATCTGCGAAAGTACAGTCGCACCAGGGACATCGCAGAAGCGCCAAGAGAACCAGCAGAAGCGAACAACTTCGCATATGCGATCACACGGTTGTAAAAGCGGCCAATCCACATGTGTACCAATCTTCGCAGAAGCAAGCTCCCTCCAAGACCACTATGATCGCAGAAGCGATCAGGCTCACGCGGAAGCGGAGTCACACCTGCGCTCCAAAATGTCGCAGGTGCGAAGCACCAGAACCAGACCTGTCCCAAAACATGAAAATGATCTGAAGCTTGTCCGAAACACTCCCGCGCCCCCTCAGGACTCCGTCCAAGCATACCAACAAGTTACATAGCATAACGAGGACCTACTCAAGGTCTCAAATCACATCAAACAACGTCAAAACCAAAAATCGCACCACGAATCGAACTTATGAACTTTCAAATCTTCCAACTTCCAAAACCCGTGCTGCAACACACCAAATTAATCCGAAATGACATCAAATTTTGCATGCAAGTCCCAAATGACATAACAGAGCTAATCCAACTCTCGGAATCTCATTCCGACCCCGATATCACCAAAATCAACTCTCCAAACCTCTCATCCTTCCAAAACTTCAACTTTTCAATTTTCGCCGAAATGCTTCAAATTACCCTACGGACCTCCGAATCCAAATCCAGATGCACGCCTAAGTCCAAAACCACCATGAGTAGCTATTGAAATCATCAAAACGCCATTTCGGAGTCATCTACACAAAAGTCAAAACTCCGGTCAACTCTTACCGCTTAAGCTTCTAAAATAGAAATCCTCCTCCCAAATTGATCCCGAATCATCCGAAAACTGAACTCGGCCATACACTCAAGTCATAACACATAGTACGAAGCTGCACAAGACCTAAAATCACCAAACGAGACGCTAATTCTCAAAACGACCGATCAGATCGTTACAATAACATTTAAAAGTTACAAAAGACTGATATTGTAGTTTTTATCAGTTGCACTCGCTAGTACACGCTGTTTTTCAGGTTCGACATGACAAACAAAACTTCACTGATACTAATTTTGGATTTTCATTTAGTTATCAATTCGCTATTGCTTAGACAACAATCTATTCGATTCATTAGCTGGTCATATGAATGTTCTTAGTTTAACGTTCAATGCTTTAAATGCAAGCAAATTTTTAATTTTACTACCCATTTCTACTTAATTTTCTAGAGTTAAACTCTAGTTTAATCTGCTTTTATCAATTAAGCGTACGCTCAAGAAAAGCAGATAATATATAGAATGGTCAAACACGTGGGCGTGCATCCTCATTCAGAGAATTACTTATATTCTTCACACTTAAAAGTTAATTATGGTTTCACACCCCCACACTTAAATTCTTTCCGGTCTTTTAAAATTAAGCATAATGACAAGACACACATTTCAAAACATACTCAAATATCTATCAATCACAATGGTTTATATCAACACTTAGAACCCAATATAAGAACTATTGACATTTTTCTTCAAAATTAGACTTGTGCCAAGACTATTTAAAATATTTGTGCAACTTCTTCTAACATCCTAACCTCAAAAGATGACTCCAATATTTCCTACTATGACTCACTTCTTGGTTCAATTCAAAATGCCTCGACTTTACCAATTCTTTGCAAATCATGTGCCCTCCACAAACCAAAGAGAAAAATTAGTCCACACACTCAAATATGCGTTCAAGTATATTTAAAGACTTACACATCGAAAGACTATGCTCACGCTCTCAAAGAAATTCATGTGCATCCCGAGGTCATCCCATAGGCTTGCCCGTAATGTATGTCTCTACTAATTTAAGCATGCGAAGTCTAGGATCAATTAGGTCTTTACGTGTTGTAATGTAGGTTAAGGGATGTGTAAGATATATTTGGGTATAGTGACTAACCCTCCTAAGCACTTTAATACACTACACTTAACTTTTAAATACTAGACTCTTCATGACCAATTCAAGCAATGCCACGAAACTATATACAATTTGGCCCTTCTTCTTTAAACATAACTATGTGTTCACTAGCCCAGATTAAGAGGAACAAGAGTGTATTTTCTATTTTTTTAATATATTTTTTGTGTTTTCTTTGATTTTCTTTTTCTTCTTTTCTCTTTTTATTTTTATTTTGTATTTTTTTGTATTTTCTTTTTCTTCCTTCTTCTTTGATTTTTTGTTGTTGTTTTATTCCAACACTTTCCAAATTTAGGTTGTCCGGCTAATGATCTTTCAAAACATGTGTGCACTTTTTGGCCTTTGTATAGTTCCACTCAGAAGTTACCCCAACTCTCAGCTTACTCTTCTAGTGACTTAAGTGCTTTCGGAGGTAGATGTTCAAAAAGATCTAATTAAGAACAAAAAGGGAATCGGTTTGTAATGTGAGTGCCAAAAAAAAGGTTTATTTATGGTGGCATACTAGCTCAATGAACAATCAAAGAAATGCCTACATCATCTCCGAAACTCACAAAGCTTACTTATTTCACTTCGAATAACACACGAGGCAAGTTCTAGACTAACACAGGATATCATAAAATGTAATCAAGACCTCACATCATACAGTGCACATGATTCACTTCGAATGGCTCAGGCCCGACTCTCAAGTTAAACAACTAAGCGCGTCATCATATTAATTCAACACAAAAGTAATCACAAGAGTCAAAAGATGAGCCTAAGTGTCAAAATAAAGCCACATAAATTCTTACGGTATGTGGGCACATAGAGTACGAAGAAGATCATAAGCTCAAATGTTACAGCTCTAAGTCCTGGCATAAAACATGTCAAAAAGCATAGATACTCAAGTTCTTCCATTCCATTATAAGTTCTATAAAAGAATGAAAAAGAAATTTTTTTTTGCATTTTCTTTAACTTTAATCCCTCAAGAAAACTTTCTAGAAAGTCCATCGTCGAGAAAAGTGCAAAATGTTTTTGAAAATTTTACCTAAAAAAAAAACCTATTACACGGTTCAAAGAATCATCATTGGAAAATAACCGTGGCCATAAGAAAAACCAAGGGCGATTATTTCCACTGAAATAATTTTTTTAATTTTTTTCTTTTTAACATACATAAATAGCATAAAATATCACCCAGACGGTCTTCTCCCACCCCACACTTGAAAAATTGTGCATTGTCCCTAATGTACATCATAAATAACAAGAGGGTAAACAACTCCCTGGTAGGCCAAAGGATGAAGCTTAGCAACTCATAGGTACTCACACTTCTCCCGGACATAGTCCTTTGTGCAGGTACCCCACACTTAGTTCCAACCATCTAGCTTGTTATTGCATCTTTCCAATGGCTTTTCTTCCCATGTCCTACTCCTACAAAGTCAAAAATAACATTACAAAAATAATACAATAAAAATAAAAAATAAACTAGAAATAAAGAAAGCAATAAAGTTAGGTTGCTTCTCAATAAATACCCGATTTAACGTTGTGGCACAATGTGAATCACTTTTTGCCTCCACCTCGAACTTATCAATAGAACCCCCAATTTGGCATCAAGTTTCGGCTATGTTCTAGGGGTGGTGGAATAAATCTAACTGGCGCAAGAGAACCAATGTAGTATTATGCACTTCTTGACTTTTAGGTGAGGTGTGTAATCCTGTATTTCTAGCACGAAAAGATTTCAAAATATAAGTACCTTCTTCCTCCTTCTTTGACTCCTCAATTAGCTCAGATGACTCTATTTTCATATCATCATCCAGACACAATGTGGAAAAATGCTTGGAGTAAGGATAAATGCGCTCAAAAATTTGCAAGCTTATTTACATCCTCTTCATGACACAAACTAGAGTCAACTAAAGTTGTATCTTCAATATTCTCGGTTGACTCTAGTACCACTACTTCAACATGGGGATCCTCAAATTCTAACCAGATAGATTATTGGTGTTCCACTTTAACCTACTCCATTAACACCTCAATTCCTGCATCTAATTCACACCCTTTTTGGCTAGTATTCAATATATTAGCTTGTTGAGCATTAAATGCTTCAACTAATTTAGCCACTTGAGCATCCAAGTTGCCAATAGTTTCCTCTTGACTTTGGATAGTAGCCTCTTGCCTTTATATTTGCAGTTGTGTATACGGTCGAAATCGGGCTCGACTATCGCACGATAGATCGGGCTCGGAACGTGAAGGGTTGAAGATCGACCCCGAGTTTCATCGAAGCAGAACACGAGGTCAGAATGTCCGTCCTCGAGAACACTGAGCCCGTGATTCGAAATCAATTCTAACCCCGAAGATGCTCGAGGGAAGATTGTCGAACCTAAATAATGGAAAGCCAGAATATCCGTAATGGGTCAGCATTGCGGGGTGAATCTCGGCATGAATCAATGTAACCGCTTAATTAGCAAATTAGGAGAGTTTTTACCTTATATAGAGTTGTACCTAAAGTAGGATTCCCCTACTATATGAAAGGGGGTCTAATTATTTGTAAGGACACTTTTGATCTGATCACGGAAAATAGCAATAGATTGATCTCTTTAGTTATTATTGTCTTATTATTCTATTTTCGACTCCGATTGCAATATTTCTTGGCCCAAGGGCGATCATCCCACAAGCCAACGCTGCCCAACTTGTGTGGTTTGCATTCATCTTTTATCATTAATTTTAATTTCAATTTGATTTCTCATTTTTGTATCAAATTAAATCAGGTATCTTTAAAACCACTTATAAATTCAATTGTTATCCAATTTTGAGGGTAAATAGTTCGGCGCCCACCGTTGGGCTAAGGATAATAGTGGTTATTTAATACAAATCTCCATAACACACACACTGCTTCACACTTGGTTTTTGAAGTGTCTTTGATTCCAGGCTATAATACAGAAATGTCAAACTCTCAATCAGTACCTTTGCACGTTGACAATGAGTCCGATCACCAAGGTGAAAATAACAACATAGCGCCCGGTAACGAGATCCCGATTGTTGACCCGATTGACGCTAATTCACACGTGGCAGTTGATGCGGATCCGCCTACAGACCCCTCAAATAGCGTTCATAGAGGAGTCCGACCAGTAACTCGAAACTCCCAAATCGTTGAAGGGGATGTGATCAGCCTCCGGATGATCTTTGAAATGTTACAGGCTCAACAGACGGCGATAGCTCAGTTACAAAATCGAAGCCGAATCCCGAACAGGGTTGAGCACGGCCCTTCCAGGGAAATTACCCGCAGGGATGAATCAATCGTAGGAAGGTTGAATGAATATGAATCGGGGACAAACCCCGGAATTATGAAGATGCTCGAGGAGCTGACAAAACGGATAGAATCAGGGGGAAAAAGATCGAGGCAAATGACAAAAAGGTGAAAACCTACAACTCCACGGTAGAGCAAATCCCACGGGCACCCCCGGTGTTAAAAGGCCTAGATTCCAGGAAGTTCGTGCAAAAACCTTTTACACTGAGAGCGGCTCCGAAGCCGATCCCCAAGAAATTTCGTATGCCCGAAATGCCCAAGTATAATGGAATGACCGACCCGAACGAGCATGTAACCTTGTATACATGTGCTATCAAACAGAATGACCTGGAGGACGATGAGATCGAATCTGTTCTGTTGAAAAAATTTGGGGAGACCCTGTCAAGGAAGCCATGATATGGTATCACAACTTACCTCCTAATTTAATTGACTCATTTGCTATGCTTGCAGATTCTTTTGTGAAGGCACACGTGGGTGCCATCAAGGTCGAAACGAGGAAATTGGACATTTTCAAAGTCAAACAAAAGGATAACGAGATGCTTAGAGAGTCCGTGTCCCGATTTCAAATGGAACGGATGGATCTGCCGCCAGTCACTGATGATTGGGCTGTTCAAACTTTCACTAAGGGACTCAATATTCGAAGTTCAATGGCTTCGTAGCAACTAAAGTTGAACTTAATAGAATATCCTGGCTATTACATGGGCTGGCATACATAACTAGTACCAGTCAAAAATCAGAGTTGAAGACGATCAGCTTGGGGCCCCTTGGGGAGCCATTTATCCTGTTAGAGCTCTTGACAGAGTCAGAAGGGATATTGATCACGAACCAAGATCGAACAGAGAACGACATCAGCCATATCACAGGGACAGAAAAATCGATTTATCCGGGCAGAACTCCCTAAGAAATGAAAGGAGAAATAACCGAGGCCAGAGCAGCCGAGGACTCATGACCAAAAGTAGCTTTGAAAGGCCCATCGGGCATAAAGAAGCACCGGGGCTATCGGAGTACAACTTTAATGTCGATGCTGCCACTATTGTATCGGCTATCGGTTGCATCAAAGATACTAAAAGGTCTCGACCACTACAATCTGATCCGACCCAAAGGGATCCTAATCAAATGTGCAAATATCATGGCACTCACGGTCACAAAACGGAATATCATCGGCAACTGAGAGAGGAAGTAGCCCAACTACTCAGTAACGGACATCTTCGAGAATTCCTTAGCGACCGAGCCAAAAATCATTTCGGGAACAGGAATTCTAACAAACAGACGGTGCAAGAAAAGCCTCAACACGTCATCAACATGATCATCGGTAGAGTCGATACCCCTTAGGGGCCGATGTTGAAATGCACCAAAATATCCATTAGTAGGGAGATACGGACTCGACATTACACGCCGAAGGGAACTTTATCCTTCAACGACGAGGACGCGGAAAGGATTGTACAGCCCCACAATGACGCACTGGTAATATATGTACTCGTACGTAAAATTAGAGTTAAATGTGTGCTAATCGATCCAGGTAGCTCGGCCAACATCATTCGATCAAGGGTCATGGAGCAACTTGGCCTGCTAGACCAGATTGTTCCTATAGTCCGAGTTCTTAACGGATTCAACATGGCATGTGAGACCACCAAGGGTGAGATAACGTTACCAATAAATACCGCTGGAACCATTAAAGAAACAAAGTTTTGTGTGATCGAAGGGGACTGAGGTACAATGCTCTGTTCGAGAGACCGTGGATCCACGACATGAGGGCGGTGCCTTCGACGCTGCACCAGGCATTGAAATTTATGACGCCCGATGGACTTAAAACGGTCTACGGGGAGCAACTGGCCGCAAAAGAAATGTTCGCGGTCGAAGAGGTGATGCCAGCCCCAACGGTTCCAAACCAAGTGATCATAGACAGGACGAAATAGCAATCACAGATACCGTCTTCGGCAGATATAAACAAACAAGCATATGTCGAGGATGATGATTATGGGATTCCCAGATCTTTTATCACCTCTGATAATTTTGATGCCACTAAATCGACGGTCGAGGAACTGGAACAAGTCATGCTGCAAGAGGGCTTGCCCAATCGAAAGTTATACCTCAGCACGGGGCTGAGCCCCGAGCTTAGGACAAAACTTATTCAATTTCTTACAACTAATGAAGACTGTTTCACTTGGTTCCACCTCGATATGTCAGGTATACCATCAGAGATAACCACTCACAAGTTGAGCCTTGATCTAAAGTTCCATCCGGTTAAACAAAAAAGAAGGCCCCAGTCCAAATCAAACATGCTTTCATCAAGGATGAGGTAACTAAACTTTGAAAGATAGGGTCTATTCGGGAGGTCAAATACTCGAATTGGTTGGCAAACGTGGTGGTAGTCCCTAAGAAAGGGAATAAATTAAGAATGTGTGTAGATTATAAAGATTTGAATAAAGCATGTCCGAAAGACTCTTTTCCCTTGCCCAACATTGATCGCATGATTGATGCTACTGCCGGCCACAAGACCCTTAGTTTTCTCGACGCATATTCCGGATACAACCAAGTACGGATGGACCCAAGTGATTAGGAAAAACTTCCTTCATCACTAAATATGGCACATACTGTTACAATGTAATGCCATTTAGGTTAAAAAATGCTGGTGCCACATACCAACGCCTAGTAAACCGAATGCTTGAGAAACAATTAGGGAAGCCAATGGAGGTTTATATTGACAACATGTTAGTTAAGTCCCTGCGAGCAGAGGACCATTTAAGATATTTGCAGGAAATAATTAGTATATTGAAGCAGTACAACATGAAGCTGAACCCAGAAAAATACGCGTTTGGAGTGGGGTCGGGTAAATTCCTCGGATTCATGATGTCGAATCGGGGAATCGAGATCAACCCTAAAAATATCAAAGCTATTGAAGATATAACGATCGTAGACAATGTGAAAGCCGTGCAAAAGTTGACCGGGCGAATAGCCGCTCTGGGGCGATTTATTTCAAGGTCGTCCGACAAAAGCTATCAGTTTTTCGCACTATTGATAAAAAAGAACAACTTTTCATGGACCCCGGAATGGCAGCAAGCTTTGGAAGAACTCAAAAGGTATTTATCGAGCCCGCCATTGCTTCATACACTGAAGGCGGACGAACAACTGTAGCTTTACTTGGCGGTCTCGGAGATAGCGGTAAGCAGAGTCCTAGTTTGGGAAGAACAAGGTACGCAATTTCCAATTTACTATGTCAGCAGAACCTTAGGCGAAGCCGAAACTAGGTACCTCCACCTAGAAAAACTGGTGCTCGCTTTGTTAAATGCCTCTAGGAAACTGGAATCATACTTCCAATGTCATCCCATATGCATGGTAACAATTTACCCATTGAGGAATGTTATGCATAAGCCCGAGCTCCCAGGCCGATTGGCCAAATAGGCCATAGAAATAAGTGGGTACGACATTGAGTATCGACCTCGGATCGCAATTAAATCTCAGGGGTTGGCAGATTTCGTGGACGATTTCACACCGCCCTAATACCCCGAGGTCGAAAGAGAGTTGTTAGTTGACTCAAGAACTTCCTCAGGAATATGGTCCCTCTTCACAAACAGTGCCTCGAACGCAAGGGGGTCCGGACTTGGCATCGTATTGAAGCCACCAACAAGTAATATAATTAGAAAATCTATTAAGACTATGAAATTGACTAACAACGAGGCCGAATATGAAGCCATGATTGCAGGCCTAGAACTAGCCAAGAGCTTAGGAGCAGAAGCGATCGAAGCCAACTTCAACTCCCTTCTTGTGGTAAATCAGGTCAATGGAACGTTCGAGGTTAGAGAGGAACGGATGCAAAGTTACGTAGACAAACTGCAAGTAACATTACATCGGTTCAAAGAATGGACCTTACAACATACACCCCGAGATCAAAACAGCGAGGCCGACGTACTCGCCAGCTTGGGGTCATCGATCAAAGATGACGAATTCAACTCGAGAAAAGTCGTACAACTTATAAGGTCAGTAGTGGAGGAAGGCCACGCTGAGATCAACTCAACGAGCCTAACTTAGGATTGGAGGAACAAATATGTAGAATATCTTAGCTCCGGTAAACTACCCTCGGATCCAAAAGAGTCGAGGGCCCTAAGACGACCCAATTTAGCTTGTCCGAAGATGATATCTTGTTCAGAAGAACATTTGGTGGCCCACTCGCGATATGTCTGGGACCGGGTGATACTGAGTACATTTTGAGAGAAATCCACGAGAGTACCTGCGGAAACCATTCAGGCGCTGAGTCATTGATTCAAAAAATAATCAGAGCTGGTTATTACTGGGTCAATATGGAAAAAGACGCTAAGGAATTCGTTCGAAAATGTGACGAATGCCAAAGGCATGCCCCGATGATCTATTGGCCCGGGGAGAGGCTCTACTCAGTTTTATCACCCCATGGCCGTTTATGAAGTGGGGGATGGACATCGTTGGCCCTCTTTCATGGGCACCAGGTAAAACTCAATTTATACTATTTATGATTGACTGTTTTTCTAAATGGGTGGAAGCTCAGGCATATAAGAAGGTTAGGGAAAAATAAGTCATTGATTTCATTTGGGATCACATCATATTCCAATTTGGAAAGCCAGACGAGATCATATGCGACAACGGGAAGCAATTCATCGGTAGCAAAGTAACCAAATTCCTCGAAGATCACAAGATCAAAAGGATCCTATCGAACCCTACCACCCTAGTAGGAATGGACAAGCCGAATCTACTAACAAAATCATACTCCAAAACCTCAAAAAGAGGTTAACCGATGCCAAAGGGAGATGGAAGGAAATATTACCCGAAGTCCTATGGGCATACCGTACGACCACGAAATCCAGCACCGGGGCGACCCCGTTCTCTCTAGTTTATGGCGCCGAAGCTTTGATATCGGTCGAGGTCGGGGAGCCAAGTATCAGATTCTGGTATGCAACAGAGGAATCGAACCACAAAGCCATGAATATGAAATTAGAACTATTAGATGAGAGACGTGAAGCCGTCCTTGTTCGATTAGCTGCTCAAAAGCAAAGGATTGATAGGTATTACAACAGAAGGGCCAACCTTCGATACTTCAACTCTGGGGACTTATACTAAGAAAGGTCACGCCGAACACACAGAGTCCGAATGAGGGAAAGCTGGGACCAAACTGGGAAGGACCTTATTGTATCATTAGAATCACCGGAAAGGAATCCTACAAGCTCGAAACGACGGATGGTAAAAAACTACCGATCAACTGGAATATAACTCACTTAAAGCGGTATTACTGCTAAGGTATGACCCTGTTCTTTATTTTTTCTTTTATTTTCATTACGAACTAACTTGCAGGTATCAAAAAAGGGGCTATACGGGATGTTAGGTCTCAAAGCACAGGTTGCACTCTTTTTCCTTGATCGGTTTTGTCCCAAAAAGGTTTTACGGCAAGTTTTTTAATGAGGCAACAAGTAAATCGTGCTAACCTAGATTCGAAGGCCGGTAACGAATACTGGGGAGCCACTTTAGCATGGAAGAGACTTTTGGATTGAAGGATTGAAGATCAATAAAATTCAATGTACGGGCCAAACGGTCAAATGAATCGTGCTCAAATAGACTGATCGAACCCTGACATAAAACTTGTACACATACATGGAGTCTCTTCTTTGCAGACGTCGTGTCTTTTAAAACTTTTCCTTTAAATTTCTTAAAGAATTCCCTGCTTACGGTCCCCTAAAGGTGAAGAGCCCAAGGGCCGACTTAACCTGAGTTCGAATAATCACTCTCTCACTCAGGGACTGCCGTCCAAAAAATAAACTCAGGCGGTCCAAGTTATTAGATCTCGGGGGCATAAGACCTATTAGGAAACCCCCGAACTTTATAGGCTAAGGCCATTCCGAGTTAACAATACTCGAGGGCACGAAGCTTATTTGGCAATGCCCGAATTAAAAGGCTAAGGTCGTTCGGAGTTAACAGCACTCGAGGGCACGAAGCTTATTCGGCAACGCCTGAATTTAAAGGCTAAGGCTGTTCCGAGTTAACAGCACTCGAGGGCATGAAGCTTATTTGGCAATGCCCGAATTAAAGGGCTAAGGCCATTCCGAGTTAACAAAACCGAGGGCACAAAACTTATTTGGCATTGCCTGAACTATAAAGGCACACGACTCGGAGACGTCTGAAGCCCGTAATAAAAACAGCGAGGCATTGAAATTTCTTAACCGGTTCTAAAGGCTACTCTCGGCAAATTATAAACCTAAACTACTTTCGGAAGAAAGTTTTTGGTAGCACCGAATCCCCACGAGGTCTCAAAATGAAATAACGTTAAAGGCAAGGTTCATTCGAGCCTTTGAACACAACCTAACTATTTCATACTAAGGCATATTGATCTTTGCGAATACAAATAAAAAAGCAAAGAAAAAATTTGGAAGCTATGAAAGGCAAACCTTATCTATATATATATATATATATATATATATATATATATATCAAAAATCCTTTCTACAAGGACTGAATAGCCCCGATACAAAATCTTTTACAAAGGCCGAGCATCCTTGATACACAGTATTAAGCACAGAAAAGGATAAAATCAAACAGAAGCGACTTGATCTGGACTGGATCCCGCCTCGTCATCAGGATTTTTGGGGTCCTCTCATTCTTCGGATCCGACTGAACCCTCGAAATCATCCTCTACAGGATAGGCCAATTTTCTGGCCTCAGCTTCAGACATCTTGGCATCCTCAATCTCCGCAGATAAGTCAAAACCTCGAGCATGGACTTCCTCGAGGGTCTGCCTACAAGAGTGTCACTTTATATGCTCAACCATATTTTTTGATTGGTCTTGAGCCGCTTCGGCATCAGCCTTATACTGAGCCACCATTTCATCAGCTTCGGCTTTGATCACGGCGGCTTACGACTTGGCCATTTTAAGCTCCTTGGCTAGATTATCTTGATCTAAGACAACCAAATTGACCAGAGATTGAAGCTCCTTGGCCTTTTTAGTCTGGATCTCGACTTTTTCCTTTGCCGCTCTTAGCTGGGTCTTTGCTGAAATTAGTTGTGTCCGAGCTGCCTCTTTTTTTCAAGGCCAGACAATCCATCTTGTCTCTCCACTCATCGGCCTCTGCTTTAACCACATCCATCTTGGCCTGAAGCTGATCGATTCGATCGTGTTTTTGTTGGACCTGCGGATTTTGACCATCAGTCACCGAATCAAATTAGTATCACTTTACATCATGAGTCTATCGTCACTTATCAAAGTAAGAATCGGAAGCTCGTATAATGAGAATCTGAGGCTCATACCGTTTCTCGTCATTACTATCCGAAAAATGAGGGGACTATTTGTATACGATCAAAATCGGGCTCGACTGTTGCACAGATCGTGCTCGGAACGCGAAGGGTTGAAGATCGACCTCGAGTTTCATCGAAGCAGAACACAAGGTCAGAATGCCCGACCTCGAGAACAGTGAGCCCCTGATTCGGAACCGATCCTAACCCCAAATATGCTTGAGGCAAGATCGTCTAACCTAAATAACAGAAAGCCAGAATATCCGTAATGGGTTGAGCGTCGCGGCGTGAATCTCGACATGAATCAATGGAACCGCTTAATTAGCAAATCAGGAGATTTGTTTACCTTATATAGAGTTGTACCTAAAGTAGGATTCCCCTACTATATAAAGGGGGTCTAATTATTTGTAAGGACATTTTTTATCAGATCACGAAAAATAACAATAGACTGATCTCTTTAGTTATTATTATTTTATTATTCTATTTCCGACTCCAATTGCAACGTTTCTTGGCCCAAGGGCGATCATCCTACAAGGCCAACGCTACCCAACTTGTGGTTTGCATTCATCTTTTATCATTAATTTTAATTTCAATTTGATTTCTCATTTTTGTATCAAATTAGATCACGTATCCTTAAAACCACGTATAAAGTTATCCGATTTTGAGTGTAAACAAGTTGTTTCATAGTATTTTGTTCCATAAAATACTTTACCATATCCTTGATCTCCTCAGGTCAGTTTCCCCCGGTTCTTTGTTCCTATTATCTTCACAAGAAAAAGTAGAACCATCACAATAAGGGATTGGGGGAGGATAAAATATACAAGCACAACCATAAAAGTGACCATCATGACCACCGTACACATCACATATATTTCGTACATAAGATTGAGTTAATGCACATAACTCGCTCTCGTGAATATTTTTAAAATTTTGCCACGAGGGATTTCCTCCAATATACATAAGGACAATCAAAATCAAAATTACCAGCATTAAAACTCCCAAAATTCCAAGATTCCATATTTCTCAAATCAACTGGAAAAAAAAAAAGACAAAGTAAAATAAGAGTTTAAACTTGAAATGTAACAATATTTATAGCTACAACCACACCGTTAGTTTTTTGGCAACGACGCTAAAATTTGATCACGCCCCAACTTTTGTCCTAAAAAGGATAAGCAGTCGCTGCAAATATAATTTGATTAAGAGTTCGGAGTCGAATACCACAGAGATCTAAGGTTTCACTACAATTATTTACTATCACTAAGAAGACAAGCTCAAACAATTCATATGTTATAAATATTAAGATTCTTTTTTTTTTAATCTAATTAACTTACAAATTAAAGTAGTAAATTAACAACTAAAGATACTAAGGGTTAGAGACAAGATTAAGGAGGTCTAGAGTTATGATTTTCCTAATTGTAGGAATTCTTCCCGCTACGTCTTCTACAATTGCGGCTAAGTATTCTCTACTGATTGTGAGCACCTCAGGTGTCGTAATTCTCTCCCGAGTAACTAGAACAATTTACTAGATATATTCTCACGAACTATGCTAGCTGGCACTATCTTACCGCTCACTATGACCACGTCAAGACTTTGTTATTCCTAAACCTACCGTTAAACCCGACGTATTGATTCCTCATATACGTTAGGAGTGACGTTGTTTAGCAGCAACCTAAATATGTACCCTTTCCCAAGCAATATAAAATAACTAGGCACAGTCAATCGATGGTCATTCAATCAACTGAAATAAGCACGTAGTTAAACAAGTAGAGAAATTCAAACAGCTAAATTTTATTAAAATGTAACAAGAATTCATCCTCTAAAAGATTCCGTCAAAACTCTAGATAATAAAATAGCTATTCATTATAGTATGTAAAACTACAATACCAAAATTCATAACCAACAATAGAAATAGGAAGAAGAAAGTGAAAAACTCCTAGAAGAATTCTTCACCTTGCTCCTTGTGTGTTCTTGCCACCAAAATAATTCTCCCTCATCCTAAAGTTAGTTTAAGGACTATTTCTATGGGATAGGGTTTGCATGGGGCAAAAATAATACAAACCATATTCGGAACAATCTTTTCAAGTTAGCTCGTTCACTCTCTCGTGCGCACGTGAGAGTGAACGAGCGAAGTTCTTCTCTTTTTCTTTTCCTTACGGATCTCTTGTGAACTTCCACGCCTTTTTACCTTAATTCACTATTTTGTTCAAGCTTCCCTTAGCTAGCTCGTTCACTTTCTCGTGTGCACCCGAGAGGGAACGAGCAAAGTTCTTCTTTTGTCTCTTGGTCCTGAATCATCTTCTTTTGATCATTTTTTGTCCAACTCGCTCATACACATAAGAATACACGTAATGAGCACAATTTACTACAAAAACTCATGAAATCTCTCATATTCACACAAGTTATGAAATAAAGTACACTCGAAAATATGCAGTTTTCACCATTTATCGGTTTCTGTTTGGTGGTGAATATAATTTTTCTGTTAGGTTAGTTAGTGTTTGAAAGAGAAGAGAATGCAGGTTTAGATATTACTTAAAAGATGACTGTTGAGAGTGTCGATTACAGAGAGTTGTGTCTGTTTAAACAGTTGTTTTTCTACCAGACTTCTAACTTATTATTCCCTTCGTTTCAATTTAAACGACACACTTTTCTTATTACTACGTTCCAAATATTTTTATATTTAGAAATAATTTAATTTTAAACTTTTCATTTTACACACTTTATCCTTAATGAAAAGCTTTTGTAGCCACAAAAATATTAAGGCCCCACAAAAATTTTGCCTCTTAAGCTTTTAGGACCACATATTTCAAAAGTCTTATTTTCTTAAACTTTGTCCCAAGTCAAACTATCTCTATTAAATTAAAATGGAAGGAGTAATATAAATACCTAGTTTAGTCCTCCCAATGTAGAAATATAGTGGGAACTTAAATTCCTTAAGAACAAAGATACTCTATCAAATTAAAGCCGGTTTTGCCTTTAAGTCGAGTGTAGCGAAGGGATTCTCCTAAGAGAAGCTTTAGCCCTTGAACCTGAAACGACTTTTATGAGCTGTCTCAGTAGTGACCGATTTTATTTTATTAGCTATATGATTAGTGGCTTAGCTGTTAACTGTCTAAAAGCTACGGTAAATAAAATCTCTTTTGAAAATAAACCATTAATCCGCCTTAAGTACTCTTTTAAATCCGTGTAAGGCGGAGGGAATGAAGGATTTCTCGACCCGCTTAGTCAATTCCTCCAGCATTTTGATAATCCCGGAGTTGACTCCCGAACCGCTCTCATCCGGTTGCGCTGCGATCGGTTCGTTTTGCTCGGTTGTCGCCTGAGGAGGGACGTTTTCTGCTCTGCCCGGGTTTTGAGTGCGGCTTTGCAATTGGGCTATCGCCGCTTGTTGAGCTTGTAGCATATCAAATATCACCTTGAGGCTGATTTCATTCTCCCCGTTCTGCTGAATTCCCGAGTGGTTCTCCCCCCGGACGCTGTGCGATGAGCCGGGTGCCTGGTCAGTATCGAGCGCCATTTGAGAATTGGCGTCGATTGGGACCTCAAGTCCGGGCATAGAGTTGTTTTCACCTTGGTTGTTGATCTCGTTGTTGATGGGGAGTGATTGTGCCATTTATAACCTGAAAACTAAAGGATTCTACAAAGAGCAAGCGTAAAATTGTGCTTGAAAGAGAAACGTATCAAAGGTTCACTAATATCCTTAGCCCCACGGTGGGCGTCAAACAGTTTACCCTTAAATCCGGATAACAATTGAATTTGTTCGTAGTGCTATGGATCCGTGACTTGATTTAATACAATGTAAAAATACGATATAAATGATTAAAGGACAATAAGCAAAAGGAGATAGCCAAACCACAGGAATTGAGTAGCTGGTTATAAAGTATAAGAAATAGGCAAACTTAGTGAACAGCAATAATGGCAATGAACAGTAACTTTATCAGTGTTTTCTACTGTGCATGTGTCCTCTTTACAGTGAGGGGTGAATGTCCTTCTTATAGGTAGACGAAAGAGTCCTAAATAAAGTAAAAGACTGATTACAAGGCAAATCCCTTTAATTACGGGATTGAATATCCTAAGATGATGGCTTAACGTCCATAGCGGTTGCGACATTTACTCCTGGCGTGATGCCATGAATCTGCGGAATATCCGGTCGTAATTAACTTCTTGTTTCGGAACAGGCCTCGATCGGTCGATGTCGGTCGCCCCATCTCGATTACCTCGGACTCCCATGCTCGACCTGTTGCCTTTGGGTCGGGATGACCCGGTCCCGACTTCTCCTGAGCGATCGACCCAATACAATAACACAGGCTATAGCTCATACTTGTAGAAATTTTTCCATAATTCGTCCTAGATTTACTACACAAAAACAGAGTAATAAAGTGGAAAATGAATACGAACGTCGAAAAACTTTTGGACCACAGCCGACTGCTATGTATCTCTAGAGTTATTTCTCAAACCAGGTCGAAATCAATCACCAAAAATCTTCAGAAAATCTAAATTCAGATAGATTATTTGTCAACATTATGTACAGAAGATTTTTCTTTTGCTATTGGCAACTACAGCAAAAGACAAACCAATAAACCATGCTTTTTCTTTCTCTTTTCCTTCACGAATTTGCAGGAAATTTGTCAATATTCTTCAATAGCAAAAAAAAGGAAAAGAAAAAAAAAATTTATAGACAGATAGCATGGTGGGCATGTTTTTTTCTTCAGTATCTAGTCCTTTCTAAAATTGTAAGTATGCCACTTTCTGGAATGGCAATATATGTCCATACATCTGAAAAAGGAAACCCAAATATGGTACATTGGAGTAAATTTTATGGGTGATCATTTAACTTTGTGTTCATTACTCAAAAGTCTTTTTTTTTTCTTTTGTTACTTGAAGGTCATTTAACTTTGTGTTCATTACCCAAAAATCACTTTTCTTTCTTTTGTTACACAAAAATTATTTTATACTATGCTCTAGTTATCACAATAATAACTTTGACCAAATTCTACAAACCTTTCACCTGAAAAATTTGTTATGCCCTTGATATTATAAATCCTCACATTTATATAATACCTTCTATATCATATGCTATATAATATACTTTTACCCAAGTATTTTACTTATAATTAAAATAACATAATATTATGTTATTTGTTATTTTTATCATATATTGGTGCATTTAATTTTTTCTTAATATTAATTTTCAAGATATATAAGTAGCGTTACTGTGAACAAATCTCAAGTCCACATTTTTAATCATGCTTAATGAAATATGTTTAATGAAAATTAAAAAATCATAGCTCATGGATTTATCAACCAAGCCATATCCATTAATTTAATAAATAAAATGCCCACATTTAGCAAAATGACATATCAGATTAATACTTTTAAATAAATAATATTAACAGATAAAGCTTTAAAAGCTTAATATTAAACACAAATATCTTTGAAACTTTTTTTAAAATTTGTATTGACTATAAAAAACTATCATTTGTTAAAAAATATGTTTAAATAAATATTAAAAATAAATATTTTTATCATTTTTATATTTAAAATATGTTCATGTTTGAATATGATTAAACAAATTGAGTGCCATGGTAAAATTAGATGTATGGATATATTATAAAAATAATAATTAAAATAATTTAAGGTTATTTTTGAATTATAAGTAAAACAACTAGGTAAAAATATATTATATAGTATATAATGTAGAAGGTATTACATAAACGAAAAGATTTATAATGTCAAACATAATAGACTTTTTAAGTAAAAGTATTAAAAAATCCGGCCAAGGTGACTTTTGTATAAATAGAGCGAAATAAAATAATTTTTTGTGTAACAAAAGAAAGAAAAATAACTTTTGAGTAATGAACACAAAATTAAATGATTTTTACGTAACAAAAGAAGAAAAGTGACTTTTGCATAACGAACACAGTTAAATGATCACCCACAAAATTTACTCATCACATTGCATCAATTTCAAAAAAGCGAAAAAAACATATAAATAGAAGTTTACTTGTATTGGAAAACATTTAATTAACCATATTTGCAGATGTAAATGTAAGAGTTCAATTGGTGGTAGCAGGCGGTTTTATAAACAAACCCCATGAAGCAGAACATATTGCAGAAGCTGCACATCCTAGAATTACACCTATTGCTGTGTTAGCTACTGAGGCATTACTACCTCAACAAGTTCTTTCATTTAGTAATTTGCTTCGGGGTAATAAAAGGGAGACTGGGCAGACTGGAGAATGCCCATCTGCTCCGCATGGCAAGACAATAGGATGGCTTACAATCATCAACCAATAACTATTGAAACCGCACAGAAATGATTATATTATTCTATCAACTAATAAATATTAATTGGTAACTTGGTTAAACTACTTTGGTTCTAAAGAATCCTTATATCGTAATGTATATAACTTACTCGATTTAACTTATGTACATGGAAAATCTGTACATTAATATTGTAGCAGATAACATGGCTTGTTTTCTAGGTTATTAGTATTTATCTATAGTTATCTTTTGGGTACAGTAATCGAAATATAGTGAAAATAACTATTTTACTTAGGGGTCGTTTAGTAGGCCGTATTAAGCAAAATAATCCCCGTATAAAAATTTAATCCGTTCAATACCATGTTTGGTTGGTCAATTCAATTTACTCCTACCTAATACATGGATTAGTTATACCTCATATGAGGGATTAACTAATACCAAGGAAAGGAAGGGATTACTAATCCCTGGATTAGCTATACATGGATAAGACTTAAAATTACTAAATCCAAACTTATATATTGCATAATTAATTTTTAATACAATGAACCAAACACTTGATAAAAAATAATCCCAGCCACTACTAAAAATCAGGTAAAAAGCGACCGAAAAAAGCGACCAAAGTTGGTCCCCATATGCCCAATAGCGACCAAAAGGCGACCAAAATGGTCTGGTCACCATTTAGTTGGTCCCTCTTCAATAGCGACCAATCTTGGTCGCAATATAGCGACCAAAGTTGGTCGCCAATTTCAAAATACAGAAAATTAAAATCTGCTCATAAGTGACCAAAGGTGGTCGCTCCTTTGGTATTGTAAATTTTCTGTATTTCTAAAATAGCGACCAAAGTTGGTCGCTATTTGAGAAATACAGAAAATTTAAAATACCAAAGTAGCGACCAACTTTGGTCGCTTATTCAGTATTTTTAAATTTCTGTATTTTCAAAATAGCGACCAACTTTGGTCGCTATTTTAGAAATACAAAAAAATAAAAATACTTAATAAGCGACCAAAGTTGGTCGCATTTACAGATTTTAATTTTTTTTTTTTTTGAAATTTGCGACCAACTTTGGTCGCTATTTGCAGAATCAGTTTTTTTTAAGCAAAATAGCGATCAACTGGCGACCAAAGTTGGTCGCTATTTTGAAAATACAGAAATTTAAAAATACTGAATAAGCGACCAAAGTTGGTCGCTACTTTGGTATTTTAAATTTTCTGTATTTCTCAAATAGCGACCAACTTTAGTCGCTATTTTAGAAATACAGAAAATTTACAATACCAAAGGAGCGACCAACTTTGGTCGCTTATGAGCAGATTTTAATTTTCTGTATTTTGAAATTGGCGACCAACTTTGGTCGCTATATGGCGACCAAGATTGGTCGCTATTGAAGAGGGACCAACTAAATGGTGACCAGACCATTTTGGTCGCTTTTTGGTCGCTATTGGGCATATGGGGACCAACTTTGGTCGCTTTTTCCGGTCGCTTTTTACCTGATTTTTAGTAGTGTACAGACTTCCTGATGGCCACCCCTTGCCTAAGGTACTTGGCTTTAACTTATATATATCCATGGTGTAAAGATTTTTTTTACATTATCAATATTATTTAACTTGTTGATGCAATATAAAACGTGAAGAACAAGATAAAAGAATAGAAGCAAGACGCTCAATGAACTATCAAGACAACAAGTAGGAACTAGTCTACTTACCTTCTTGATGAAGTCACGGAGCACCTATACTATACGAACAACCCTCAAGACAACGATGGTCTTGCAAACTATTCGATCAAACAAAGGAACGAGTACAGTTTGGAATCACACTAAAAATTGGACAAGTTCAAAGAACACGAGTTTGGAGCAAAGTTGCTACCGGTTTTTGTACTGAATATCAAAGTTAGGTACTGAAAATAATGAAGTCTTTAGGCTTACATAGAATGAGCCTTGTCCTAAATCAACTAGGAAGCAAATAACTAACAAAAAGGCCACAATTTGGCTAAGTAAAGAGAATGGCCACGCAGGACCCTCAAGTAAGAGTAAATGTCTTCCATAGCAACACAATAATACAACATAAACACAAATGTACATTATCAACAAATATTTCGTCCAACACAAGATGTGTGAACGCTTGACTTTTCTCCAAGGCTAACTAATGTCTTTTCTTGTCTTATCCAACATTGATGGCAAGAACGTAGCTTGATCAGGTTGGCCTGCATCGTTCTCCCCTTCTTGAGAAGATTTCTCCCCCGAAATCGAGCCATCTTCGTCTTTCAAAGCGGCATTACCTGGCATGTCTATAACATAGGCATTGTTATTGATCTTCTGCAACACTTGGAATGAACCATCTCCTCGCGGCATGTTCACATATTCCTGTAAAACATCATCAACAATACCAGGCAAGGGGTGAACGTTAGTAAAAACTTCATCATTAAGTCAAGTATACACCCCTTATGAACTAGGCAAATTAACAGTTTAGAACTATCATTACCTCGCAAATACTCACCTGGTTGCATCATAGCACAAACATTACCTGGCAGGGTTAATGTACCGGCATAGTCCACGGCTTCGGTTTTATCACTATCTCTTCGTCACTCTCCACCTCACAAACAGTACCATCATGTTCAGGTCTTAAGGTAGAACCATCACTAGTTCCTTCCCCGGCATTCTTCTGAGTACTAATGGTTCTTTCAAGGTTCTCCATTCGGGTACTAAGTACCCTTACTTCAGCCCAAAGCTCGGCTAAAGTAATGTCGGTCACGACCTTGTCTCCGTCAGTAGCCATGTATTTGCAAAAGAACAAGACTAGAGAATGCGTTAAGATTAGTAAACTACCTCACTCACTTTTGAATGACTCTCGGGTTCACTCAATATTTTCGGGTAGGATTTTCGCACTTGTCCTCAAAATGGCTTCCTCTTATTGATCAATTTCCTCAACGACCTTTCAAGTTCACAAGTTCAATAGTTCTCTTCGGGGTCAGTGAATTATGTGACTTGATAGACGGACAGTTTTTTAAGTGAGCACAAGAAGCAAAGAATTATCTACGAAAGTGAAAATTTTGAGTTTCAGCACGAGATCCTACAAGCTCAAAAATTATTAATTACTTAAGTAGGAAATTACCTAATAATTACTAATTAGAAATAATGTAATCAAACAAGTAATGAAATTTAGGAAGTAAGGAAATTTTAGAGGTTTTCCTATTCTAGGTTGGAGAAGACCAATTCTCTCTCCTCCCCTTCTATGGAAATTTTC